>JAGRRF010004921.1:21492361-21504373 GCA_019097615.1 Morone chrysops
TTCTATCTCTGTCTTTTTTTTTAGCCCGCCTTTTTTTTTTGGAAGCTTGGCCTATTTTCACAATCGTCTCTGAAAATCCCCTTCACTCCTCAACACTAATGCCTCCAATCTTCTTTCCTTATTTTCTCTTACCTTCACTCAATCTTCGTCCATTTGCTTTCTATAATTGCTGTGGAGCATGCAAGGGCTTTGGACCACTGCCTCCCTCTATTTTTTTACTTTTTTTTTTCGTGACTGGCCTGATGGCAGATCATGGGGGTGGTATTTTCTGCTTGAAAATTGTTCTGCCTTTAGTGGTATCCAAAGCATCTTAAGGATAAGCAGCCTGTCAGGTGGAATAGCAATCGGGAAAGGAACGCAGTGTCTTCTTCACAGGTATCAAAAGCAGCAGAAGGCCTAATGGAAATCAACTTCAAAACTACCTTTTAAAATGAGCCACATGATAATTTTAGCATCTGGCATCATATGCAGGATGATGGGTCAGTGCCTTCCAAAACCATTACAAAAATTATTCATATAATTTCTTGATTTGCCACCACTATGACTAAGGCTGTGGTTTTCTTACAAAAATACTAGTGTAAGTTTCATAGTCATGGCTAAAAGAAACAAGAAAGAAACAGCAGTCCCCTGTGTGGATGTTTATCAACCATCCATCCATCTCGTAGTCCTCCCTATAAGGTTTTGTGGCTCTATATCAGTGCCATAACCTTGCGAGGCAGCTGGACTCATCTTGCTAAGCTTCAGTCTATGCATAAGTGGCCAAACTATGGCCCAGCGTCATTTGAAGAAGTACTGGCATGTGAAGCAACGATAACACACTCAAACAGTCAAACAACAATGCTGGCTGCTAAAGAGGCTAGCATATATGCTGCTAGCATCAGTTACATTAGAACTAGAGAGTATTTCTTCATTTAAAGAAGAGCAAAGAACAACACTGATTTTTAAAGTTTGCCCGTGATAGACACTTGGTTCCTCCTGCTAAGTGTTTTTTTAGTCCCTGCCCTTTTCAAAACTTTTTCCAATGAGAACTTCCCAGATGGCTTCTTCCACCTTTGCTTCTGAATAAACAATTCACATGGCTACAAGTCAGGAAAACATAAACATTCATTATTCAGGCATTTCTTGGAGCTCATATTAAATTAAATTAAGACTTTAACAATCTACAGGACGGTAATACAGATGCTGTTCAATAATCAACAACTACAAGCCATACAAATAATGATAATTGTTCATCTGGAAAGGACAGTCTTGTAGCACCAAATTAAATTGAGTAGAAAGCTGTTAAAAACCATGGAAGATTGCTGTATTTTTCACGTGAGGACAAAACCACTGGTTGTGAAACTGGATCATTGTGGTGCCAAAATAGAGCCTGGGCTGAACAGTCACATTATTATTTTTATCAGACCTACCTTCCTTCCAATTATGACCTACAGAAACAACTCAACACAGTCAGAATCTCAGCTGGTTTCACACACAGCAGTGGTATTTTGTTTCTGCAGTTCATCATGGTCTCTTTCACTCTCTCTCTTCCCATTATCTCTGCCCCATTATCGAACACGGCTTTCCATAGAGCAGTAATAATAATAATAAACAGTAGCACTGTGTTGATCTTAAACCATTAGCATGATTTACCTCCCCCTCTTCAAGCAGGAAGACTTTGCTGGAGCAGTTATGGATGCAAGCTTTTGTATTTTTTCCATCCTTCCTCTCTTCTGTTTTCTTATTTGGAGGCTTCACCTTGTGCCACTCAGCCTGGTGTAGTAATCAGTGCCATACATATGATCTGAATAATTCATATCAATATTTATTAGCAATCTGTCTGGGGGTATAATTTACTAAATAATGATCTAGAAGTCAATTAAAAGCCCACAAGCTGCGCTTGGATGGACGGCTGTGTGAGAAAGAAGCTCTGGTGAGGAGAAGGAGAACAGGCTTTGTAATGAGGAGAATTAAGGGGCTTGATCTTCAAACCAACAAGAGACTGAGAGAAAAAGAAAATCAAAGGACTGGAGATGAACAGATATAATGAGAAAACAAAAGCAGAATAAAGGAGATACAAAAATATGAAGGTAAACTCCTCAGGACCAAGGAGGAGGGGGGTGGGCAAGGTGAAACGGTGGAAAAAAAGACAAGAGGACAAAAAAAGATCGCACCAGAGTTCATTAATTTAGCACAATTCAATACTGTCTTCCTCTCATCAATGCAAATTTGCCTCTGTAAATCTAAGCTGACCTCAAAGTATGGCAGAGGGGTTCAAATGTACCCTTCTCGGAAAAATGGGTTGGCAAGAGCAAAGAGATAATTGGCTCAACTCTAAACTCGTTATCTGGGAACACACAATTAGAGGAATGAAGCCGTCCGTTAATTAATCTATCTTTAAAGTGCAAGCCTCGGAGGGTCTGGTGCCTCGCCTCTGTCTGTGTGACAGATTTCTTTCCAATTATATGACATTATCGGCACACCGAGAATCCCAGACTCTACATACTGTGATCCCCAATTAGAAACAGCTCAGCATTGCCCCACGCAGTCGGACAGAAGGCTTTGCTAACCCCTTCTTAACATCCCATTAATTAAAGATGATTTTGCTCCTCATATTAGACTTGAAACACAGTGTACCCTGCACGCTCCAGTGTTTTTTAGTTGAAACCACTGTGGTTTGATTGACTTTGCGTTTTTCCTTTCTGCTGTTTTTTGATGGCTTCTCTCTTACTTTGCCTGCAGGGTTTCTCTTTTCTGGGCCTACCTGATGGTTGCATCACCATGACGCCCCAGGGTTGTTCTTCTTTCTGCCTAGGCAATTAGGGTGAAAAAACTGTATTAGGCTTCAAAAATAGGCTGAGAACACTTGTATACCTGCTTTAAATCAGGTGTTCATGTCCACATAATGACCACACAATGTCTTGCGTGTTCCTGGTCGTTTATTTCCACAGAAATTAACACTACGGGTCTGTGAAAGCTGAGCTTATTAACTGTGGGGGGCAGTATGTCCGAGTGTTAATAAATGTCAGTACAGACAACAATGGTATATATATTGTGGCATCGTAATCAGAAGATTTGCCAGTTGTGGTTTGGAATAAGGTTGGCCTGAAGCATTGACTTGAATTTCCCTCGGGATAAATAAAGTATCTATCTATCTGTCAATCTTGACGCTATATATATATATGGACAGAGCTTCCTGGTATGAAAAGTAAAGCCAATGCGGAAGTGTCTTAAACCTGCATTCTATGTAAGTTTCAGCAGGTCTCAGTCGCTACTATTACATCTTTAATACATTATGATGTTCATTTAGTAAATTATGGTCCAATTTAATTTAAAATAGACAATTAAGCCCAGTATGCCTTCGGGTGGGGCTACCTTTTGATTGATAGGTCACTGTCAGCACACAAAACTCGGATCAAACTGACAAACTAGGCAGTGCTGATCAAATACGAAGCTAGATTCTGTTACTGTGTTGACAATTTCTCTCCTAAAATATTTTCACAAACATATTTTAGTGTACTGTTTATCTGGAATATGAGATTGTGTGTGATCAGGCGAGTCGCTATTGTTTCCGGCTAAGGACGAATCAAAACTGCGCAGGGCTGGAGTACATTTTTTCAAACCAGTTTGACATTAAGGCAAATATCAGATCAGAAATACCAGATTTTACCACTAGGTGCTGCATGCGACTCCTGAGTGAAAACTAGGGTGAACCATAAATAAGAGTAGAGTCACAAGGCAATGACTTTTCTACAACATGTTCCTGCAAGTGTAAAGTAAAGTAATTTGAAATGAATACAGGATGTGTTGAATTTGTATAACAGCATAATGCAGTATATTTAACAGGTCATAGAGGAGCAGATCAAAATGAGGTTTTGTACTTATCTTAGCTGCTATGCTACTGCCAGTCTGTAGATGCTAGCTACTTTGCTAGCATAGCAAACAGATATGAGTAATACTGAAAATGGGCAATGATTGGTGAGTTTTTCTTAACTTTCGAGCAATGCATTTCAACTATTTAGCAACTTACCAAGAAGACACCCTTTGACTCCGCATCTTGTCTGCTAGACTGTGTTGCACTCTGCTACACTAAAGGATTGACATTGCTGAGAGCGGCTTCTTGTCTCTTTTTAATTAGCCATCATAATGACAAATGTTTCAATTGGTTTGTATCAAGAACATACATACAAAACATTGGACTGGCAACCTCCCAGCCAGGGATGAAATAGCCTGATCAGCTACTTTGACAACATTCTTTTTTAATCCTCTGGGTAGACACGCAATATACAGACAAGAGGATTAACAGTGCTTCTTCTCACACAACTGCACAACTGCTTGCATATTGCCATATATGCATTGTCTATGCAAGTGTCTTTGAGATTCATTTAGTTGAGCCATTTTTATCCATATCTGATACACAGGAAACCAACTATCTTCACAGTACATGCTCATGAAGACAAAAAGACAATAATTTCTCTCCTCACACTGCTGGTAGGACTGACTAAAAACAAATCAACTGCACAGACATCCTGTTTATACACACTCATACACACCTACATTAAGACAAAGTACAGACAGCCTCAGCATTTCCACATACTAATTAGAGGCTGGTTAACGCTTGAACAGCAGTGGGCTGAAAATAAGACAAAGCACCACATCGCCAGCTATCACTGTCTCTGTGTGCCATCCATTACTGTACATCTCACCACCATGTGCCATGCGTACAAGAGCGAAGTATCAGTCAATGATGCTTATGGTGATGACGCAGAAGTGAGCTGGCAGGTGTGCCCACTGTGGGACACAGGATTAACCCATGTCACAGTGACCCCGCACAGTCCACACACCAGCTTCCATTCAGCAGCTATCAATACATTCATTAAATAAATTAAATCACTACACTGTTCCTTCTTATATTACTACAACTGCTGCTGCTGTTCCACTCCACTCCACTACAGACTGCCATTCCATGCCATAACCTTATGGGACTAAATTAGTGACAAAATGGTCAGTCAATATTATTTGTTACAAGGGAACACCAAAGTGTACTGTGAGGCAAAACCTTAATAACTAAGAGCATGTTATAAAGTATACAACAGTATAGTACAAGTACCATGGCCTCATTTAGAAACCAGACCAGATGATGTATGACTTACGTTTATAAAGCCTTACTTTGTGCAAGTGTAATGTAAAATTCTTCCTCTAAGTCTAGACTTGACTAAAGTGAATTTCCTGCTGGTTATGTAGGGGTATTGCAGTTTGGGACGCATACGGCCCAAGCCTGTGGTTAACTATACTAAACACATAAAAAAAAATAAAAACTGTTCTTTCTTCTCTGTTAAAAAGTTCTATACATAAAAAAGAAATAGTATATTGTAATTCAAATAAAAAACTAAAAAGAGAGGAAAAAGTTGATAAAAGTAGCATAGGCAATCCATCACAAGGAACACCAAATTTAAGAAAATCAGGCTCAGCCAGGTGTAGACAGGTTTGCACATTCAGACATATTCTCCTGTTTGATTTGATTTCCCTTCCTTTGTGTGACTGTGTGTGTGTGCAGACATGTGTGTGTATGGATTAGAACAAGGTCTGTGGTTTTTTAATTCAGCCCGTGTCAGAAGAGGTTTGGTAAATAGGGTCTACAGAGCCGTTCCACACTCTGCTATTTTATGAGCTCTCTCAAGTTGGAGACATAATTCCATTCAAGGTAGTTTAAAAGTCAGGGAGACGCCGGAGGGGAAACAAGGAGAGAGACGACCCACACATGCATGCACACAAGCGCACACACGGGGGAAGGAGAGGAAGAAAAGAACTACAGAGAGTGGTATGTGTGTGCGAACAGTCAGAGGAGTGAAGTCCAGCCACAGTTTCCAGCCCTCGCCTCTCTCCTCTTTTGTTCTCTAAGCATGGACTTTGCTGTGATAAGCTTTACAATGTATGAACTTCCTCCATATAAAAAGACCTCTCTTGCCATTTCATCCCAGTCCTCCCACAAACATTCTTCACACAGTATAATTCTCCTCTCTGTCTATTTTTTGCTCAGACCCGAGACTTAAAAGATGGGGGAGCTGTGAGTGATGAAATAAAGACACAGAGCAGATCCAGACGTCTGATCCTGCAGAGAAAATGATGGGCAAAATAAAGCCCGAAATATCCTTGTCGTCAAAGATATTCTGTAAAATGAAGAATACATGAGCACTCAAAAGAATTTCACAATGTTCTGTCAAACTTTCATCCTCTGCTGATCAAAAACTCGATGTGCTGCTTCCCTGCTGGACGCCAGCATTCACACACTCGACACAATGACACGTTTTGTCCTGTGGGCAACTGTGTTTGATCTCTGGATATGAGAACATACAGGAGTAACAAGTGGTGAGGTTGAGTTGCCCTGCATGCATCTTGCATTAGCACCACTTTGGGATTCAACACTTCTCAGTTTAATGAGCAGAAAAGCAGCAGAAGATAGTAATATTAAGTGTCTTCCTGTCTGTTTATAGGAGATAGAAACCATCAGCATATTGAGGTTTTTTACACCCTGGTGGTTTTTTGCATTTTAAACAATGAATGGAGATTGGAGGTTGCATTTTTAGGGTAGAAAACAGTTTATGAACCTTTTCAGGCTTTTACGGATAAGAAAAGAAACATTGTTTCAGAATGATGATTTTTATGCTACTGTTATGTGATTATTAGGACAGTGGTTTTCAAAGTAGGGGCCACAAGAGGGCATCAGGGGTGCCTCAGGAAATTTGAGGAAAGATGGAAGAGGAAGAGGAAAACGTAAAAAAAAAAATTGTGAGTTGTATACATACAACTCACAAAAATGAGCAGATCACACTCCCAGACACAAACACACACTACAACAACAATGCTTATTTAAAATAAAAATGAAATTATCATTGTATTAATAAAAGTAAAGAAATATGTCAATGGGTTCTAAAAGACATCTTGCAAAACTCCTGTATTAAGAGTTTGTTCATCAAGATCAGCAGTAGGTGGCGCCAATTCTCGGGTCAGAAAACTAGAAGAAGAGGGTGCGACAACATGACGTAATTAAAAGAGTGCCTGTCAAACCTCAAAACAATGCAGAAAACAGGATGGAAACATGACATTTCTATTCAATTCAAATCAGTTTTATTTGTATAGCACCCATTCATGACAAAAGTTATCTCACACCTTTCAAATAGAGTGGGTCTAGACCGTACTCCTCATACAATGAAGTCATTATGTTTACTGTATTAATGTGAGGAAGGTTCTATCAGATCTGTGTGGAACCATGTATTGTTGTGTTATAGAGCCATCGGAGAGATGAGGAGACTGTCGGAGCAGAAACAGCTCATCAGTCATGTGATTTAATTGTTCGTTATGTCAGAATGTATTCAGAAAGTGTTTCCATCCTCCATTAAGAGCATTAGCTCTTTCTCAAAGGAGGAAAAAAGCACCTCAAACAAGCATAAAAACATTTTGTGAAACTGAGAACTTTTTTATTTTTTATTTTTCAGTTTCTCCCAAACATTTCAAATGTGATACTTCAAAATGCACATCACAATACATTGATGGAAACACAGCTTACTGTATGTTTGTTTATGTTACTGCTTACTCCATCATCAGCCTATGAATTTCACTTTATTGATTACAATCTTGCAAGGTTCTCGCATTTATTTGGCGACATTTCAGGTGGTGATAAATATTCTCATTCACTGACACATCACAATAAACCATTCTTACACTATATACAGTTGGACAGTGGGGATTGATAATTCAGATTATCAACAGGGGAGGTCAGAGAAGTGAACTTTGCAGAGGAGTGTGCACAGACCAGCGCAGAACTGAATCCTGTGTTCCACAATCCCCAGCACATGTTGTGAAGGCTGGAG
Source organism: Morone chrysops (assembly GCA_019097615.1). Classification (NCBI taxonomy): domain Eukaryota; kingdom Metazoa; phylum Chordata; class Actinopteri; family Moronidae; genus Morone; species Morone chrysops. The sequence goes on from JAGRRF010004921.1 coordinate 21,500,212, forward strand.
TGTAACTACAAGTACACGAGATGGAAATGTCAGCTCTTAAATCACCGCCCAGTGATCATCCTAACCGGTCATAAATCAGACCACTGGGCCCCATTTCACACTAATTAGAGCCCGATTATGTCCCATCATAAAACATAACTGCACCCGCCATTAATTAGGCCTTGATAGCCCTCTGTGGAGCACTAGTGGGCTTTCTAGGGCCATATGCAGCGTGTGTGTGTGTGTGTGTGTGTAAGTGTGTGCTTGTGTGTGTGTGCACACAGTGAGTGAGCGAGAAAATAAGAAAAGAGAGAACGATACAGAAAACGGTGTGATCCTACAAGATGATGCCACACAAGCCTTCTTATCTTCACCTTCGACTCTGTTACCCGCAGTCATTGTGTTGCTCAAGGGAGTAAAATACTGTGTGTATATATGTGTGTGTACCTGTGAAAGCAGGGGTTAAGAGCTTTAGCCTGCCTGCCATGCCTCACACCTGAAGCAGCATCTCCCACACTGCTGAGAGATAAGCTGAAGCCCTTTAGCATCTGGGTCTCTGAGGTAAGACTAAACATATCCGGCCACAGACTGGAGCGGCTTTAATGTCATCCACTACATCTGCCCATGTTTGTTTGGACTTTCAATTTGCAGCACTGACCTTCTCTATTGCCTAGACACTGAGTTAAGGACTACAAGATTATTAGTCAGTCATTATTTGCATGTGTACAAGAGGTCGCTTGTCAGGAAAACAATTGTATAAACTAGATGCTGTTGTTTCTCTGGACAGGACAGTCTGTCTGTCTCTTTAAAAGTTTAAAACATTAATACAGCAGCAACCATTTGCAGAACCTGCATATTAGTACATGTGAGTCTCATTGTGAAACTGCAGTTTTTCTCATCTAACTTTGTGAATTAAGGATTTATTTTTACCATTTATTTTGGTGACTGTTGGAACAGTAGACAGACTAATAAAGATGGCTTTGGTGAGTTTTATTTGTTTGCATTAAGTGTTTTTTACTATCTTGTACAAGATTAAATTATGTTTTTGTCAATGGAATCTGGTGGCGAGACATAGCGATACATTGGTTGTTTCTGATTAAACAAAAAGGACCTTACTATGACAAAATAGTCTGTCTCTGTAGGGATCCTTTCCATTATGTTGTCAGACACTTAGAATAACAATCTGAGGCCTGTGAGTGACAAAACAAGTACTGCTGTTGGATGTTCTTTGACCTGCGCATTAGGTAGGATTTATTTTGCCCAAACAAATGTTTGTGATTGTTGGTGGAACAATGGAAACGCTAACAAAGTTTTTATTTTATTTTTTTCTGCAGAGTCTGAATAAGTGTGTTTATGATCTAGAAGGTAAAATTTGTGTCAGTGTCATCTAATCTGAAAGTCGTATACACATTTAAATCATAAGAATAAGGCAACACTACTTTAAACAAATCCCCTGTGTTGTAAAAAGATGCAACTATTTCACCATATTGGCTAATTTGTTATTTATAAGAAAAACAGCTCAATAACACATTAAATCACTTGATCAGACTGAGATTGTTTGCGCTTTAAACATGTCAATATATTCTTTTAAATATGCATACAGGTATATCCTACATGCATGTGCCGCTCCCTCACTCTCTCTCAATCTCTCTGTAGTAGAGCTCAGTATATCTCCCCAGTGTGTCTTCCCTGCAGCGACCCTCTTAATTAATCTCTCATGAAGCTAATTATCAGCAGAGCAGCATCCCACCCCATCCCCTCCTTCCCCCTAGGAGAACTACCCACTTGGTGCAAACAACACCTTTAGTGAAACAGAGAGAGGGGCGACAAGGGGGGAGATGGGTTGAGGAGGAAGATGCTGCCTCTAAATTTGTGTCACAGCTGACACACACACAATCATAGTAAAGGCTTCCGTGAGATTTTATTGTCCAACCAAGTAAATTCTTTATTTTAACTTTTTTTTAATTAGGTAGACTTGAACTAGTGGCACATGTGATGAAGTCATACATTGTATGGAGTTTTTCTTTATTTCATTCATAACATCAAAAACACTGACCCCAGTGGCATGTTTCCATGGATGCTGTGAGCCCCGTGTAAACTTGAGGGGGTGATGGATGTGTTGTGTGTATGTATTAATACTCCTGATCCACTGAGCGGGGATGATGGCCTCCTCTCCTTCTTTTTTGGCCCAGTACAATGATGTCTGCACTCTGGTTCTCACCAGAGTTTAGATGGCTGTAATTGAAAAGGTTTTTACTTTGTGGCTCAAAGTCTTAACAACACAGCAGGAGGGCATTAGAGGGTGAAAAGTGCCTAAATAGTCTTAGAAGTGTGTGTTGGATGGTGACAAATGTACGCGAGTGTGTCTGGGAAGTTCCCATCCACTGAGCAGTCCTGTCGCATGTCATAAAGACGTGCTGGTGTTGAAAAAGGAGCAATTACGGTTTTAATATCACTTCAGCGACAGCACTGTTTAGTGGCTTTTGTTTAGCGTTGAAACGAGGGAGAGCCCGACCCCCCCTTCACTTATCGACCAGTCATTTAAGGCACATCATCGGTGTTCTGTAGAATGAAAGCAGCATTAAAGAGAGATCCTCTCTGCATTCAGGTCTGACAGATGGCCAGAAACACATTTCTGTGGTACACTGCTCATATCTTGACAACATGATATTGTGATTCTGCTGTCTGACAGCATACAGAACGCACAAAATAATGGAAAAGCCGACATGAATAGAATCTTTGAAGCTCACTGCTGGTGTTGCATCAGTTTGAAATGCTTGTTTTTGTGTCATTATTTTACAGCTAAAGGTCCAGTGTGTAACACTTAAGAAGATCTATTGTCAGAAATAGAATATAATATTTATAGGTATGTTTTCATTAGTGTATAATCAGTGGAATATAAGAATTGTTGTGTTTCGTTACCTTAGAATGAGATGTTTTTATCTACAGAGGGTTTCCTCTTCTACGGAGTCCGCCATGTTGAACTGCCATGTTTCTACAGTAGCCCAGAACAGACAAAGCAAACACTGGCTCTCCTACACACTTGGAAGGCGAACAGTTATTCAGTTAGTTGCAATCTACAACTTCACCACTAGGTGCCACTAAATCCTACACACTGATTTTTAAGTATTAGGTTGTATCTAACATGGACATAGCAATAGCATTGATGATGCTAAGGCACTATTTAGTGTATGTAACTGTAAGTGTTTGTAACAAAATGCAAATTTGTAACACCTGTCCACAGGAGGCTTTTTTTTAAAGTCAAAGTTAAAGTTAGTAGAAAGAAAACAGGAAAAAAAAACAAGAAAAATACAATGCAGGTATAAAAATACAGCTGTGTCTATATAGGGGTATAACGTGTGAAAATTAAGCTTCTCTTTCAGACAGGTTTTGACACCTCTATTGAATATATTAAACTTGTATTGCATTTTCAATGCAGTGCAGACAGTTCCAACGTTTAGCTCCTGTAACAGAGAGGAATGATTGTCCAATTGAGGTATTTGCATTGCAACACAAGTTTTCATTTACTGAGGCCTGACTTGTGCTGAATCTATTAAGCAGGGATGGAGCACGAATATTAGGCCTTCAAAAGTAAGCTTTAGCTTTGAATATCTTATGAAGCTTCCAAACCTGAAAAGTTTTTTGTTTTCCAAGATGTGACAGTGGTGCCACCTTTTTATTGCCTTGTTAATAGTGTGATGGGTTTTGTTGTCGTTTGTAAGGCTTGTGACCAGGAAGTAATGATAGGTGTGAGAATATCACAGCATGAAGCTGTGCTGAATGGCCCTCCCCTTCAAAGTATGATGCTGCAGGTTTTGACCCCCTGAACATATACGAAAACTCAATTTTATTTGGCAGAGTGGTCAGGCCTTGTGAAAAATTTGATATTCTTTGTGTCGCTTTTGGGTCAGCCACTAGGTGGCGATACTATCATAAAAAGTGCATTTAGGCTAATAACTTCTCCGGAGTTTGTCGAAAATTTAAAAACCTTATATCCACGCGTTTGGTGAATGGAGCTGAATCTACCCATATAGGCCATGCCCAGTACCGCCTATAATTTCTTTTGCTAGAGCGAAAAATGTTCTAAAAATACTTTTTCGTGTTCCTCCTACATGCTTTGTCCAATTCACACAAAAATTTTCACGTAGCATCTGGGGACCGCCCTGGCAAAAAAAGTAATTTA
>JAGRRF010004921.1:21505027-21522251 GCA_019097615.1 Morone chrysops
TCCTAGGGAATTCATTGGATCTGCTTCAAAATTGGTCAGTACAGTCAAAAAATGGTGCTGAACAAAAGTTGTGCTACTTGTGCATGTACGTTGAAGGGCGTGTCCGTATATAAAAATTTAAAATGCAAAACACATTGTTGATGATATGTGTTGACTGTGGTGAGGGGGGCGTGTCTGTGGCGTGGCGTCAAATTTGGATGTACTGCCACAACACATGAGTTTGCTATAACTTGAGTGTAGATTGTCCATTGGGCTCCAAGCTTCACTTGTCTGAAGAGTGCTGCCCTGAACACATCTATGTGGTAATATTACAATATAGTGATAGCGCCACCTACTGGCAACAGGAAGTAAGCGCTGCGAAGTGACTTTGATCTGATTTACATGAAATTTTTATGTTGTGGTCCGCACGTGTTATGCCTGCACGTGACGCGGCCGCAGCATGCCCCTACGTTGAAGGGCGTGTTCGTGGCGCTCCGTCAAAGTTGGCCATTTTATATTCCGTGCTCATTTTCGGTGAATTTTTTGCCTTCTATTTGAATGAACTCTTCCTAGGGAATTTATCGGATCTACTTCAAATTTTCATGTTTTGGTCTGCACGTGTTACGCCTGCACGTGACACGGCCGCAGCAGGACCCGAGTTGCGTGGAGTGCGAGGGCCCGTTCATCGCTGCTTGCAGCAAGTAATATGATTATTATTTTAAAAAACACAGACCTATAGTGGGAGATACAAATGGCTCTTTCTATTTGTTGGAGTTTTCTTTAATGCCCTTCCTTCCAGCCATTATACTTTCAAAGAGAGAGAAATAAATACTTTGTACACATGTACAAACTGTGATTGGCTTTGTTACGGTCAAAGGTTGCCATTTATCATTTTTGACTGGTTGCCAAATGTCAGGAAGGCAGGTCTTATCTAATATGAGCCTGTCAGAGGGCAGATACCAGAGAAGTAAGAGGAGAGTGGTATGCTGCTGATGGTGGAACTCTTTATTGAGACTGTGATGGAGAAAGAATGATAACCCTCATCCCTGAAGTATTTTTTTGTTTAGTTTCTGTCTGCATTGAGATTGGAGATAAAAGAATCTGATGACCGATGAAGCTCTCTCCTTGATCTTTACAACCCAGAGGACAGAAATATTGGATCTGTGATGGAAAGCAATTGTAGTGCATCCAGAGAACTGAACCAACACAGCTGTGGTGCAGAGGCAGAGCGGGTCGTCCCTTAATCGGAAGCCACATGTCGAAGTATCCTTGAGCAAGATACTGAACCCCAAATTGCTCCCGCTCCTGTGCATCGGTGTGTGGATGTGTATGAATGAGTTAGTTTCTGTTTGATGGGCTTTGCCATCACTGAGTGAATGTGTGTGACAGGGCCAATGTGGCATGTAGTGTAAAAGCGCTTTGAGTGGTTAGAAGACTAGAAAGGCGCTATACAAGTACAGGTCCATTTACTATTTACCATATACTGTTGTAACTCGGTCAAAGCAGAACCTGTACATTCTGGAGAGCCAAGTGAGAAAATCGAATTCAAAAATCACACTGACACTGTAAAAATGCGTACCAAAAGCCCAGACTATAACATAACCTTGCATTTGTCTAGCCAGAGACAGACACATAAAAAACAATAAACGGTCATATTTTTTCTTTACTTTCTTGGTTTTAATGGTGTTTAACAAAGACCATTTCCTACAAGCAAGATACGATGCCCGATTGACAGACCAAGTCCAGTCGAGAGGTAAGCTATGAGAATGGACAACATAAAACAACTATAACAGTGTCATAGTCAAGGAAAAACAGTTACAATGCGGTACAATAGAGGAACTGCCATGATGGAAAAAAGGGGAGCTTTAGTTTTTTATTAACTTTGCTAAAATCACAAACAGTTATTAGAAGTACTGCATTTACTACATTACCTCTAACATACAGGTTAATCTAAACTCAAGAAACATGTTACTACAAAGTTACAGCTACATTATATAAAGCCAACAAATGCTGAAACATGTGGTGAGAAGTGGTCAGACAATCCAAACTGCAAATTAAGTCTTTTTCCTTCTTGCTCACTGAGGATAGACACGAACACTACAGCATCAAAAACAGCAGAAACTTCACTAGGCAGCACCTCCCAGACATGTATCACTCTATTAATATTTCAACACAGGCATTTTGATCATGTTCTCCCTCCACGCCTCTCTTTCAGACAACGGCCTAATTGACCCTACATCTGACAGCTTGCTCAAAGTACTTGAAACACAAAACAGCTTTTAAAAACCTCCCCTAGACCTTCCCATCACACTTTCTTCCTCCTGAATTCGGGTTTATGGGTTCAAAAATCCCTAAAGCTTTACTAATGTGACCTACATTAACATTTCCCCCATGGTGTCGTCCTCACAGAGCGAGGGGTTGATTGGGTTTAATCATCTACTGTGTGAAGAGCGCTCCCAGGCTTCAGTGTTCAAATGGGTTAGCAGATGACAGACAGTAGGTGTGAATGGAAATATCAATGTGGACATAGGAGCTAATGGGAGCCATATTGATCTGACATGACAGGGGCAATAAGGCAGGGCAGAGATACACACATAATCAGCCATTCAAATCTACCACAGTAAGCCTTACTGAAGACCTCAATGCACAGTGGGGGAGTTGGCATGTCTGTGTGGCTGGATTGATGAACACTGTTACTATGACACTGAGTCTCTTCTAACCAGGCACTTTCAAAAAATTGTCAGAGGGGGATTGGCTGAATCATCTGTCTATCATAGTCTATCACGGGTGAACTTCAACCAATCAGATCAACAAACCATATAATGTAGTCAAACTCTTACTGAAGCCAGTTGGGGGAAGAATGAAAACATATTTTCCATCGAGAAAAGCTTTCAGTGGCATTCTTTGCTCTTTTTTCAGTTCTGATGTAACTGATCTACGGTAACCTCTTTAACAGTTGCCATTGTTGTTTAACGAACAGTTAAACCACCCCTGTAGCTCATATCATAGCCACCAGTAGTTCCTCAAAGGATGCCAATTTGTCTAACCTCAGTTCTGCCACACAACCACACAGCTTGAAGCATGGCAAGATGGTGGTTTTGTGCTCTCATGAGTCCAGCTGCCCTGCAAGTTTAGTCCCCTCCAGACTGGATGGAAACTGAAGAGAGCTGACAACAAACCTCCATATGCATCCATGTGTTCTTGAACAAAGTTGAGCTATCTTTTCTTTCTACCCTAAGATATTTTAGATAAATAATTCACTCCAGAATACATGACCTCGATTGACACCAGCTATTTTCCCCATAGTAATGTTGCTGCCCCGGAGCCATGTTTCTACCTGCAGTCAGTGTTTCTCTCTGCAGTGATGATGTTACTGCTCATGACAACAACATACCACTGACAACACTTCTACCCACAGCTATAATGTGTCTACCTACGGTGAAGCCTTCTGAGCAACAGTCATGACATTTGTAATCACTGTGATAACATGTCTGGCAACAGTGACAACATTTCTACTCTCAGTGCAGATCAGATTTATCTCCCAGTATTGGTTTATTAAAATCTGTATACCTCACCATGTGTCACCATTGTTCTATGTGTAAGGTAACATGAGGCTGTAGCGTACAACTGTACAGTTCACCACTCTAGAAGGTTTATATCCTTGTGTGTTCACTATAAATCTTGAATGATGTATGTTTCAATCCACCTGAGTGAAACAGATTTCTTTGAATGAATGAAGACAAAGCAGTCCTGTTCTTCTAACACTCGCTAGAGTTGGGCGATAAATCAAATTTACATTTTAAAACGATGCAAAAAACGGCTGAATCGAGATTTAAACAAATGTTAAGGACTCAGTCTGTCAGGACTCATCTACACAAGAACTCTAGAATCATTTTCTCATAGTGTACCATATGAGAAGAAGAGGGCTTAGTCAAATAAATAAGTCAGTGGAAACAGGTTGGTAGCCTCCAATGTCTTGGCAATCTCTAGAATGAGCTAGAGATCACAGATAAAGTTGTCTAAGATGTGAAATTCAATGTCCAAAAGTTCTTCCTAGCTGTATGATATGTATGTAAGAATGTTCTGAGTGAACAGACTTGAAACAAAAAGAAAGAGAACTACTAATTTGCTTAATCTGAAGAGATGCTGAGTCTTGCGCCCTGCACTCACAGAACCATTCAATAAAAAAGGTCAGTATATGCCAAAAGAATCCAGTGTATCAGACTGGTGCATCGCCCCCACAGTGTTGACATTTGTACTCACAGTGATGATGTGTGTGCCCTTGGTAATAATGTAACGTTGTTTCTGTCCTGACGATGCGTGTGGATGGTGTTTCCCAACAGTATAACCTGCAATGATGTCTGCAGCTGGTGACAGACATTTCTATTGCCAGTTATAAGTCATGAAACATGTATCAATGGCATATACTCTATGTTTCTACCCCCAGTGATGACATTCGTAACCATGGGGACATTTCTGAAACATTTCCTCCAGTGACACTGAATCCAAATTTCACCAGCATTACTCACATGGCTGATATTACTAGATCCAGTCCCAGTAAAAGTTGTGCGTTAACCCTCTGGCATATGTCCAATCATGTTGAAGATAGCCATTACATGCCAGATCATACCACAGTTCCACATATCAACACTACAGGCACAAGAATAAATACTTCATAATCAACTGCACATAATGTGAAATCATTTGATACAACTGTTGTATACTATGATGTGTCAAACATTTAGGTCAACTTAATATGTGGGGAAAATGTATTGTGTAAATATGAAAATAAACTGAGTTTGCAATATTTACAAACTACTTCATTGATTCTAAGGCAATGATGTATAGATCCCAGCAGGTGTCTAAAAACTCAAATTACTGTAAATGTTTTAAATTGTGCACATTGATGACTTAAACGTAGTGAATAATTTGTATCATGTTTAATGGATAACAGAATTGCTATTATCATTAGCTACACAGGGATATATGTGCAGCTTGACCATTCACAAGCTGACTGATAGCAGCCACAGTTGGTCAGGATTTCTGAAACAACCTCCACTGTAGCATTACAGCTGGATTAAACAGTGTTGCTGGGACTGCACACGTGCGCAGATTATTTAAGTGAGGGCACTTTTATTTTGCCCACAAATTCATTCCTTGTTTTTTTTTCCCTTTTAGCAGTCTTTTGGCAGATTTTCTGCTGGGCTCCACAGCCCTGCTAAGTGAAACAAAACTGTCTTGTAGATTCGGGAGCTTACTGGTGGGAGATTCCAGTGTGAAATATTGCAACACCGCCAACATTATAGTACTACTTATCTTAGCTCCAAGCCTCGCGTCAACCGGCTCTGACACACGTGTGTGTCCATTGTGTCTGTGTCATGTGATCAATTCCTCCTCGTCCGTCTAAAACAGCAGCTGCAGGTTGCAGCGCGGCGCCACTGTTTTAAGAGCGGCGAAGAAGAACTGTACCAGAGCTTAACGGAGCTAACCAGTAAATAGATTACTAATTTCATAAATTACGTGGTATCGGCTCAGTGCCTGGACTCCAGTACTCGCCGATACCAATGCCAGCATTTTCGGCAGTATCGGAGCAATTTCCGATACTGGTATCAGAATTGGAACAATTCTATCCAGAACACTAATCATATATAGCTAGCATCCAAGCAGAGAAGTAGGTAAATGGTTTGGATGGACCTCTGATTGATCAGTAATCGGCCGATATTTGCTTTAATTAGTTTGATCAGTGATCTCTATAAATGCCCATCAGCTGACGCTAGATTTACTTGGATGGACCATCAGTATATTAAGGGTCAGGGACTGGTTTTAGTATTTTGCAAAAATGTGAGTGACCAACATATGGTCAGCAGTATATGGAGAGAGGAGCAGAGAGAGGCAAGGTGGGGCAGCCGGTGTGTGAGACATTGGTGTGTGTGTGTGTAAATTCACTATAAACATAATGCTTTAAATAGACCCAATGATCAGTGATTGCTATCGGCCAAGACAGGGGCGTAGGAATGAGTATAACATTGGGGTGGACACATATCGGTTAAGTTAATAGAAAAACCATGTTCTTTTACAATCATCTTAAATACTGTTTTTAGTGTCAAATCACTTTTGTCCGTTTTGTTACTGGAAAGTCTGCCATATTTTTGACAGCCAACGTTGGCTAGTAACATTAACAGTAACAAAATTTACCAGCAAGAGTGTGCTAGTTAGATGTTAAATCACAACATCAGTTTAACATCAACAAGTCTAACGTTAGACAGAAAATATAATTATCCTCCTGGACAAAATTATTACCAACTCACATTTCCTTTGTTTCTTTTCTTTTAAGAAATCACTTAAACTGAGCTGCTGCTGTCTTTTCATCTTAACCTCTGACCTGTCGCCAGCTGCCATCTCCTCAGTAAGGAAAGTAGCTATTGGGGGTCCTAAAAGTCGCTAGAATTCGATGAATGAAGTCAGCGCCGAATTTGCGTAATTGGCAATTTGTCTGATGTAACCGCATGTAATGGACGCTGTAGACATGGTCATGGGAGAGACAAAAAAATAGTAAAAAAAAAAACCTAAATTTGATACATTTAAATTTTTTAATTAACTATTGGTGAGAATGAGTGAAGAAACATTTACACCCCACTCTGTAAGCCAGTGCGTAAACGGCGGCGGCTATACGCATGCGCGATTCACGTGAGTGGCGTGTGTCCCCTCTCTGCTCTGACTGCAGGCTAGGACTGCTGCGCGACGCTACTGTGAGATTGACTGCCTGTGAGTGCTTTTGGACGGGGGAGGGGCTCACGGCAGCACCGGCTGCTCGTTGTGCACAGTAACTGAAGAGTGACATCTGCTTTCACGTCAGAGTCTCCAAACGCCACAAAAGTCTCCAATAACACCAGAAAAAGTCGCTAGATTTGTCGCTAGTTGTTTTTGACAAAAAAAGTCACCAGGAGGATTTGGAAAGTCGGCAGATTTAGCGTAGCCAACAAGACACTGTGTTGCGCTTTCAAAATAAAAGCAAGTGAGTTAAAGATTTCAAAATCAAATATTTTTCTCCTCTGTGGTATCATTTTTGGGTGGGACAAATGTGCCTGTCTCCAATACTGGAGGGTTCCTCCCCGGTTCTTACGCCCTTGGACCAATACTGCTTCTAGTGATTGGTGATTGGCCTCATAAGCTCCTGTTTTACAACTATTTATCCATAACAATTAATAGTAATGCTTCAGTGGTTGAAATTGTTCAAGTAGTTAAAAGTAGCCTAATTGATAGATGGTTGAAATAGTTAGCTAAAAGCAGAAATTGTTTTTATTAGGTCATTAAAGACCTAATGTAGTGGATAAAATGCTGTTGAGTTTTAGCTATAAGTCTAAAAAATATGGAAGAAAGTAACGGACTAATGGCTGAAATGTCCAGTTCCTCTCACTCCAAGTGGTAGCAATGCAAATGTAAAATTTGGAACATGACAGGTGGTTTCAATAAAGGGGTACTTCAGACAATGCTATGGGGGTACATTCAAGAAAACATTTGAGAACCACTGGTTTAAATTGTTAATTTTGAACTGAGTGTAAAATAAATGCAATTCTGTGTTTTCTTAGCTAGAATACAGCGTAGCTCCCATGGCTGATTCACTCATCTACAGTAGAAGACATATTTGTCTGTTTACATCCACCTTCTGTTTTATGTTATGAAAACCCACCTACCGATGTAATCCAGCCATTTTAAAAGAGAAGTTATTTTTTGATATATACCTAATTTTAGGCTTATTTAGGGCCAATACTAATAAACCCATCAGACTTGCAAATTATGCTTTCTGAAAAGTGGGTTAGACATCAAACTTGTTTTTTTTCTGCACATGACAGCAGTTTTCTCTCCATTCAGCTGTGTTAGTTGCAAAGGATATCAATAATGTCTTGACAACCTGACATTATGTGACGCAAAATGAAATGACAGTGAACCTGATGCGCTGTGACATCCACTGAGAGCTGCTGTGACACCCGCTATCACAAGCACCAACACATGATTTATGTCTGTGACTTAAAGTTCACTTAGGGAGACATAAACAGCATGCAAATAAATGCCACATGGCAATGCCGTTGTCAAACAATATGACAAACTAAACGCCCATGCCAATCACCAATTAGGATCAATGTCCTCTCAGAAAGATCAGGACTGATCAGGTCAGGACTGTCTACAGGCATGTCTGCAGGAGGGAAGTGACATTTGCGAGCAGTAAGCCAGGACTGAAGACGGACCATGAAAAATGGATACATTGGTTTTGTTTTGTGGAATGGGGCGATGATGCTTGACAAAGACGGTGTTTAACATGTCAGAGCAGCATCAATCAGCAATTAGCCATTAGAATGATCAGGCCTGCTTTGGGTTGCAGCAGCCAGTTTCGTCAAAGTTGTGACATGGGGGCAGAGATTTGCAAACTGAGATCATTTGTCTTGTTCTTGCTCTTTTTGACATGTTTCACGAGCTAGTTACAAACACACCTCCCAGTGTGTGTTCAGGGAGACTGCAACAGGCAAGCAGTGCCTCGTCGGCCTTTATGAGGTTTCACAGTGGAGAGATGACAGGAAATGAGGAGAGACAAATGGGGAATGATATGCAACAGGACTTGAACAGGGGAGATTGTGGCTAATGGTCGGCACCAGTGATTCAGAATGAGACAAAACTATTTTAGAACGTTGCAGGCTGGTCAGGTCTGTTACAGTTTTGAAATGGTTGGAAAAACCGTTGTGTTTTCGTTACCCTAGAAGGAGCCATTTTTATTTACAGATGCCACTGGTCACCACTATTTTCAACCGCCATGTTTCTATAGTAGCCCAGAACAGACAAACCAAACACTCCCTCTCGATAGGGATGTTCGCGTTTTTGCACAATCACAACCACTGTAGTTGTTCCATTATGCTTGGAAGGGGTCGGTGAAGTGATTGAGTTGCAAAATGCAACTACACGGCTAGATGCCACTAAATCCTACAATCCTCAAATCAAAAGCACCCATGGACAGCTCCAAATTCTCAACCCTTTTGTTTGTTTTTATGTTTTCATGTTTAATTAATAAAATTTAACTAGCAAGTAACTCACTATCAATATCCTCATTCATATTTTAAGATTCTATAAATTATACCTAGCTACAAAAAAAGCCAAAAGAGGGGCAGTAAGTACTAGACATTGTTGCTAGACAATGCACAGATAATACACCATCTTGTCTAGTTGCATTGGTGTAAAGTTTAATCTCATAATGGAAAATCTGATGGAGGTCCCCTCCCCTCGTGCTGGTAAGGATCCAGTTTCTCACTTAAGGACATCTGAGTGTGGCAGAAGCTGCAGCACGGATTGAATGCTGCCCTGTGTGTGTGTGTGTGTGTGTGCGCATGTTTGTGTGTGCACACATGCACAAACTGAACATAGAAGTGAAAGTGATGTGTGAGCAGTTCTTCAATATCTGACTCTGCCTTGTTTCCAACATAGATAGACCTCCACAGAAACACAGGATTCTCTAGTGCAGTCTGCACAACACCAGGGCATGTATTAATTCCCTCTGCACAATAAACACTATCACAGGTCCTTAATGTTTGGGTGGATGGTTCCTGGAATAAAACACAGACCCCCTCGGTGAGTGTTACACAAGCTGTTGTTGAAGCATGGAAGAAAGTCAAAGTGTAGGAAGAGGAGCGAAACGCAGGACAAAGAGACAGAGAGAAATGCATGACATACTGTAGCTCACTGCACCACTTTTTTTATGGCTCTTACGAAACATACTGTGTATATCTTGTTGTCATTTTCACATTTATACAACGCACAGAAAGATATTATCACTGATACAATAAAATATTAAGTGGGTCCAGGGAATGGACTTAACAACCAAAAACCTTCAGGAATAACATCAATTTCAAATACGGCATCAGTTCTGAAAATGGTTTCAATATGTTAAATGTGGCAAATACACCACATGTTTAAACCCATACCTTACAGTAATATAGCGCCCCATTCATTATTATTGTAAGTAACAACTGCACTGTTAGCTTCTCGTTTGAGGCACTGTATGAATAATTTGTGCTGGGGAATGTTCAGTCCTGTTGCTGCTAGTCCTGAGTGAAGCTATATACTGTTGAACACTCTATTTTCCTTAGTAGGCTTCAACAATGGGTGGGTAGAAAAGGGACTGCCCTTGACTGGTTTGCTTCCTATTTGTCAGACAGGAAGGTTTTTCTGTGGCCATTGATCATTATGTCACTTCATCAGTTCAGCTGACATGTGGTATACCACAGGGTTCGATCATTGGTCCTATACTTTTTCCCCTAGACATGCTCCCCCTCAGTTCTATATTTAATTGATTTCAGTGCATTTCTTATAACTGTTATGTGGACGATATACAGTTATACTTTTCCTTCAATTCAAACAACTTCAGTAAACTCTCTACCCTGCAAGACAACTATCAAGGACTGAATATCAGACAACTTAACCCTTAAGTACTCATCATATATCCTGAGAGCATTTCTAAGAAATAAAGCAGTGTATTGGTCCTCTAGCCGCAAATATTAAGCTAACTTCATAGATCACACATTCCACCAGTGTTGGCCAGTCTACATTGGTTACGCATTGAATGTAGAATTGATTTTAAAATGTCTTTAATCATCTATAAAACACTACATGGGCTGGCTCCACCTTATATTTCTGAAATAATGTGTAACCTTGGTAACATCTCTGGCAAAATTGCAAAAACTAGGCTAAAAATCAAAGTGACCAAGCCTGAGGAAGTGTCTAAAAAACTGTTTTGTATCCTGTGATGCATTCTAAATAGAGTTTACTGATTTACTTAAATACTAACACAGTACAATGGATGTGCAACATTATCATGAAAACATATGGGCAATAATTGTCCTTTTAAACTGGGAATAGACTTCAAGATTATTGAATCCTATAAAGACTAGACAGACAAGACATAGTGACTGTTTCCACCAATATACACATATTTTTGAGTAGAAGAATTCCCAAAAGTTATATGTATTTTCTTTCCTTAAAAAAAAAACAAACTTGTAATCACATGACAATTACGCCCATCACTGTGTAATTAGAAGGACACACTCCGCTGAATCTCTCTCTCACTCACACAAACACACCCACAGTCGGAAAGTAATTAGTAGCATGTGCCCCACCCTGTCGTTTAATCAGAAACAAGACCCTGCCTGACCGTTCGCCTCTCATCATCCCACAGGCCTAATGAAACAGCAATAGAGTTAGACAACATGTGCACGAGGTCACACACACACACACACACACACACACACACACACACACACACACACACACACACACACACTTCAATCTGCTTTAATAGCAAGAATATTAGAATAACAGTGTTGAAAAAAACATTAATATGATTTAATAAAATAATGTTTGTGAGTGAGAGAGAGAGAGAGAGAGAAAGAGAGAGAGAGTGTATATGTCTCTCTAGTCTTCAGCAGGTTGTGTGTGTGTGTGTGTGTGTGTGTGTGTGTGTGTGTGTCTCATTACGCGCTATCTGTAACAGCATGATGGCTAAACACCTGCTAAGGCCTGACCTCCATGTACCTGTCACTGCAAAACAAGCTGTTCTCTCCCTCTCCTCCATCCTCCACTCCTCCTACTTGTTACCTCACTTGCTCTCTTTCTCCTGCTCGAGCACTCCCCCCCTCCTTTTCCCTCTTCTCATAATAGGCCTGCCAGTCATCTTCTTCTCCTCCTTTTGATCCCTCATTCCCTCCCCGGTGTCCGTCCTTCTCTGCTCCATCTGTTCTCTGCTGTATATCTGAGGGCTCATCCTCTGCCTCTTTTCTGCCCCTCCATGGTTTCTTTTCTGCTGCACTTTCGGTATATTCACTCCAAACAGGTCAAGTTTTTGTTGGTAAGAGGGAATTATTTGATCTGGAGATTTGTATTAGTTTGACTGGAAATGGCTTTTGAACCCTGATAAATACAAGTTTGGAACATAAGTAGCATCTCATAGTGACTGGACCTGAAGGTCATAAAAAATATAGTATACTACATACTATTATCACTCATATGCTAAATTTAACATAATGTACATTTTAAAGCAGTTATCAACAACAATATGGTCATGTCATACTCATAACTTTGTTGTTTTGCATTTTTCAGTTCAAGAGAAATCAGTGTTAAGCTGAATGAAACTGAACACGCCCTGCAGATGTTTCAAAACGAAACCCTTCAAGGGAATTAAAGGGATTTTTAGATTTTTAATGAACAGCAGATAGAGAAGTATGGATAAATGTCTTACCAAATGGGGAATTAAAAAAGCTACGTCACTAATTCTGATAAAAGTGCGGTTCTCTTTTCAGTTGTGGTAGATAATAATTTTATGACACCTATGTTCAGTTATGCTGTATGTTTCCCATACCCAACAATGCAACAGTATTTGATGAAAGAAAGGAGAAACATATAGCCCAGGCAGTGGTCCAAGGAAGGGATGAGGTCAGCAAAAGTCATGACTGTCTGTTTTCTAGTGATGACATGAATACAGTACATTTCATAGAAATCTGGCCTATTTTACAGCTTTAATTACCAGTGTATAGATTATATTTCTAAGATAGTGTTTTTTGACAAAATGCTGGTCAAATAAGTAGACAATAGGCTGCAATTTTCTAGTATAAACAGAGTCACCCAACTCATTAACAACATTCTTATCCAAAAAAGTCTGTTTATATACTATTGATGTGTTTTCTGAGTCAGGAAACATAATTTCTACCTACATCATGTTCCCTGGAAATGTACTGCCTGGGAGTGGAGGAGGTTGAGGTAGTTAAAGGTGCTTACAAAACGCAGCACTGGTTAGGCAACAAAAGCACTTTGGTTAAGGTTAGGGAAAGATCATGGTTTTGGTTAAATGTTAATTAAGTAAGCCCATCTTATGTTGTGCTTCACATAATGAATCAATCTAGGAACCCATTCACTATCATCTGACTACAATTTAGAACTCTGGGGGAACAGCCAATGTTTCGGGGGGTTTCGGTAAAGACAGCAGATATCTGGAAAATAGATAACAGATATCCAGGCCACGACATCCTCTGCAGTCCCATCAGCAACTCCATATGCGAGAATGATAATCTCTATACACAGTTATTTGCTAAATCATTGCCAGATGACAGCAAATGGGTTCTGAGATTACATTTCAACCATTGCTTTATGCCACTTTTACTTTCCACGCAGACTGTTTACCTGCATGGAACCAAGCTCACTCAAACACGATTGGTCAGTACTATTTGGACTACAAACAGAAACCAGAATACTTCTGATGCCAAAATCTTGGTCAATCTGTTGACCACCATCCCTTTCTAACTTTTACCAAGGGCTTTGAGTGCCTAAACAGAATCATAAAAAAATGAATCATGCTATTTGCTATGATTAAATATTGTATCGTAATAGCAGACATTGTAGGGAAAAAAGATTAAACACAGTAAGTTAACAAAGAACCAATGATTTTATTGGCTGTAATTTGTTTTTCCAATATGATTTAAATTTCCCATTACTTGCTGATAATTTATCTGTCCTGATAATTATTGTGCATCCCTAGTTCACGATGCAGGTCACTACGGGACCAGGATCTGTTTACACTGGAATCTGATATTTAACTAATAATGTGAACAGTCAAACAACATTTTGACTGTGAATTTGATGTGGGCAATAAATCAGGCAGTGTGAACACATCCTAAGAGACAGGGTTGACCCCACACTAGTGTACAGGAAGAGGTTGGCAATCTGTTCTTCTCAGATACATGTGTTCATGCAAAGGCTGATGGGAGCTGAAAATATCACAGAGTACTGGAAACACCGCTCACACTGACCAATATCTTTATGTGAATTCGAACAAGCACTTACAACATGGATCCTCCTACACAGAGAAAACACAACATGGCCTCAATGAGGAGGACAGAGAAAGGGAGATGCAGTAGGTCAGGACTTTGTGGGGATCACTACATGTGTGAAAGGACCCTGAGCAAGAGGCTGAATGAACACTAGACCAAAACCATCATCACCTCATAGTATCTAGTATGAAGAGGTCAAAGGTCACAAACAGGAGTCTGCGGACACAGTGTGTTTCCAAAAAATCAAGTTAGCAGACTTTTGATGTTAGATTTTGTCACACATACTTATCTCGAGGTCAAGAATAAACTACGCTCAGAAAAACGCTCAAAATGTTAAAAAAGTGAGCCCTAATTTTCATTTTGATAAATCATACATATAGGACACCATCCACTCATTCCAAAAAACTGTTGTTCAAACATAGGAAGAAAGAGATGCACACATATTTTCCTTTTACTCCTGCCATCCCAGAACTTTATGTTTGCTGCTGATTTATTGCTACAGCTACATCTTATTTCACAGTTTATGTGAAGTAATACAAAAAGGAGCAAGGCGCTGAATTAAGATGTTTATCACACTCCTATCTGGCTGGAACAATGAGACAGATTGATCAGTAGAAGAAAATACCACACACACACGTGTGTAGGTGTGTGTGTGTGTGTGTGTGTGGTATGTTTTTTTTATAAGTGAATAAAAAATAAGAACAATAGTAATTCAAAGTTAAAAAGAAAATATAAAATATCTAACAGTCTCTTGTGTTTCCTTCAGTAAAGAAAAGGGCTGCTGCAGTGTGGGACGTCAGTTAGTGCTTATCACCACAACACACTCTTTTAAAGCAGAAAAAGAATGCACATCTTTCTCTTCTCTGCTTCTACTCTCTCCCACTACAGAGAGTATTTGATGCTGATCAGATATATATTTCCCCCACAATGCCTCAGCATATTCTGACGTCTGAGAGTTGCATAACCATCAAAAATAGGCAAGTGGGGTGTCCTCTCCTTTCTTGCTTTCTCTCGCCGGCTCTGTGCACACACTTACATGCACTTACATGCACCCTCGCACGCACATAAACACACGCAGCTCTTGAGTATGAGTGTATGACAGAGGGTGGGGGAGAGTGTAGCACCCACAGAGGTCTATTTTCATCTATCCAGGCTCTCCCCAACACACACTTACAGGAGAGAACATGTGGCACATAAACTAAAGCAGCATACAAACAGAGCAGGGAGTTTCAAGAAAACAAAAGGCAGGCCCATCCTACATCGAGGACATGGTCAAACCATAAACTGCAGCTTATTCAATACCCTCTCCTAATGCCAAACAGCTTTTATACTCCATCACTGCGAGGGGGGCACAGGTAACACTTAACATAAACAGGACTGTTTGCAGTTCATAATGGTAGAACGAGTTCCCTGTTGACATCAGGACAGCAGAAACTCTACACATATTCTGTCACAGACTGAAAACTGTTCAGACTGCACCTTGGCCCAAAAAATAAAATAAATAACTAGTTTCTAAATGTATCACTTGAAGCAGGTCAACATATTAAATTGTACAAATAGTTTATTTTACTTTTATGATTCTTGCAATTTCTGGATTGTATCCACATGGACACATTCCCAAAGAGGTTATGACGTCATTGGCAGGTGACTGGTGAAACACAGCGTTACCTGAATAAAATGAGTTTGAACACTGTTGGAAACATTTGGGATAATGTAAGTACACAACTCAATATATAAAACATAGCTCTAGTGTTTATAGACAGTTTAATAAGATAAGATAAGATGTACCTTTATTGATCCCCCGTAGGAGAAATTTAAATTAGACACAGCAGCATAGGGAAATGTATTGCAAGAGTACAGAAGTGGAAGTATGATAAGATATCACAAAATAAGAACAAAATATATATAATATAAAATAACAAAATATAATAGAAAATATAAGACTCTAAATGAAAAATGCAATATGCAAGTTAAAATGGTGTGCAAATGTGTAAATGTTACATATAGTTTTAAAGTCTCCTTGCTGTTGCTAGACCAATCTTTTCTGTCTCTCTGTTCTTCATTTTATGTTGCTTTCACTCACTCCCTCTAAAGCCTAGAGAAACCACCAGCTCTACAACACATAGGTGGACACAATAATGAAATGTGTTTAAGCAATAAAGATCATTCTTCATGTTTGGAAACAGCATGTTAACTTACCCAATTGCTTTGTTAGTTTAGTTGTCATCATTGTTTTATCATTGTGTATATAACACTTCATAGTACATTCATATGAATGCATATGCCTCACACATCATGTTCATACAGGACTGTGCAGACTGTCCAGAGCTGACATAGGGTGGCTATGACAGCTCTGGACATAGTTGGGAAACAGTAGTCTTTCTCTCTGTGTCTCTCTAATAATATACTTAGCTCTACAGATGTGTCACATATGATGTCATATCTGTCCAGTTTAAGTACTGAATGTGAGACACAGCTAAAAGAAAACTGCTTCTTTACTTTTTCTAAAACTACTCAGAAAGTACAAGTTGGCTGGATAAAAAAGCTGCAGTTGCAGCAGCTGTATAGTAAATGGAATTCCACCCTTCCACAGTTGTCTGAGTAAAACTGTAATTCAATTTTCCATTTATCCTCTGAGCAGCAGAAACATAATCTGTGTCTAGTGTACAGGCTTGACAGGAGACAACAATGACAATCAGGAGCAGAGAGCTCTCACACTCAAAAAAATCTATTACTCCAACTGGGATACCTCAACGTAACCTTTAGTCCGACTCTTAGCAATAAAGCAGCACACACTGTATCTACCTACCTAAAAACTTTCTGTATGTTTTGTGGAGTTTTCTAGTCTTATAATAAATATATTCAGATCCTCTCTAAATGCTGATATACTATGCAAACATCCATTAAACATTCCTACCTCTCTACATCATCAACAGCACTGTTCCTGTCTGTGTGTATGTATTTATAGATGTCTACATTTACGACAAGAAGCATTAGCTGTAAAATTCATCTCAGTCTTTGTTATCCTGCCTTCTTTTCTTTATTCCTCCCTTTGATCCTTCATGTGCACTTTCTCCTTCCAAAATTGGATTTCTAATAAACTTAATGGTAGCACGTTGGTCAACCGAGACTTGCCCACTTACAGGAACCACAGGGGAGGGATGTGTTTGTAAGTGTGTGTCTTTGTTTGTTTGGAAGCGTGTCTTTCTTTGTTTGTTTGTAAGTGTGTGTGTCTTTCTTTGTTTGTGCTTACATATCTATTTGGTGTGTGTGTCTGGGTCTGTTTAATGTGATAATTCTGCATCTTCGGTGCTACTGTAAGCATTAATTCAGTCAGGTGTCCAAACATTCATGCTCTTTTTTTATTTGAACATAAATAGTAC
>JAGRRF010004921.1:21531993-21547095 GCA_019097615.1 Morone chrysops
ACCCCCCCCCCCCTAACTTTAATAAAAAATGTAATACTGGCCGCACATATACAAACACAGGCAGACACTAATGAGTACAGGAAAGACATTATGGATTTCGTTGTGTCTGTTCCTGTTGTCTTCATTATTCATCAAAGGGTTTTTTCCTCCAGATGAGGAGGGAGAGGACATAATTTTGGGTTTAGGTAATGATGGGAAAATCTCTGCCTTTGCCTTTTCTATTTCTGTGTTACACTCTTAAACACACACATACACACAGAGCACACAAAACGGTATAAACTCTGCCTGTGAATGCACCGAGGTGCTGTCTTGATTGATGGCAATTAGCATGCTGTAATGGTAACAGCTGTTTGGGGTGTCAGGAGGCTGCTACTGTACCTGACGCCCACCGCACCATCTGCTGCCTGCGGGAGTGTGATGGTGTGTGTGGCACAGAGTGTGTTTTAATGTAAGACGTTTTCAAAAAGAAAAAAAAAGACATCTAAATCCCATGCGGAGTTGTGTCAGCTAAAGTGACGTTGAGAACGTGTGGTGAGTCAGTGTGTGTGTGTGTGTGTGTGTGTGTGTGTGTTTGTGTGTGCCAGGCTGGCAGCTTGTTAATGTTGAACCCAGGCCCTTGGAGCAGGCTGTTGGCTGTATTATTAATGATGCCATGTCCCCTCATGTCTACTAATGGCACTGCAAGTCCATCTGTAAAGGACCTACACACACACCCACACACATGCACCATGACCCTAAACAACCCACTTGGTGAGTGTGTGACCATGTGTATGTTTGGGGCTTGTGTGTGTGTGAACATGGCTATGAATGGGCCATCAGTTTGTCCTTGGAGACTGTTGGTCATTGAAGGGCTGTCCATGTGTCCATCTGTGCACTGCCGGGTGAGTGAGTTCAAGTGTGTGTGTCTGTGTGTGTGTGTTTCCTCCACATGTCTCAGTCTGCCAGCCAAGGCCCAGTGTGAGACACCCTGTTACCCCAGAGAGAGTGGGCTGACTAAGCTGTGCGCAATACTGGCATCCAATGTCTGTGTGTATGTGTGTATGAGGGTGTGTTATTTCTTATGAGAGAATTAGATGGCAAGAGAGGAACAGGGTGAGTCAGAGAGACAGATAAAACATGACAGAGAGTGGCAGAAAAAGACCTGAGTTCAGAGTATCCTCATATGATACAGTAACACTTCAGTCCACCTGAACCAGCAGGTCACACTCTACCATCACTCATGCAGCTTTTACACTTGTACAAATTAGATTCAATAGCATCACATGGTAGCTTCTATCGTGTCTTTTAAATGGCATCAACTTTTTAAAGGTACACTAAACTGACTGGCCACAAGTGGGAGCTAGCTCCAGTAGCCCATGTTCAGAAAATGTCAGAAAACAAAGCCTTCTGGTTTAATTGCAATGAGACCACTGTGATGGCACAGCCGGGCCCTGACACAGGCTGTGACAAAAGGCATGGCAGGGTCATCTTGCAAACAGGTTTAGCCAGGTCCAGGTTTCCTGCAAGGCAATGTGACATCATGGCACGTTGATGCACTGTCTTGGCCAATCAGACTGGCAGGACATTCCAGGACACCTCGTAACCTTAATAATCTTGTAATATGATAACATAAAATTCTGTCTCATAATATCATAAAACCTTACAGTATTTAGAAGAAGAAGAAGAAGATATACTTTATTGATCCCCTAGGGCGAAATTGTTTTTTCCACTCTTTTTTATACACTCACACACACAGGCTGAAATGCACACTTCATGCACATGTGGACATGCATTACAAATAATTGCAAACAAAAAACACTTTTACCCTGTGCCTAAAGCTCCCCTCCCTCCTCCCCATGTCTACACACTGAAATTCTGCTGCCTGCCATTGAGGACCACCTCTTTGTGAAGTTCTCTCTCGTGATTGGATAAAGTGAGAATGGGATACCAGAAAAAGATAACCACATTTTGAAGATGGTTAAAAGAGAAATCTGACAAATATCAATATTTAGAAAGGGTCAATACAATTTAATTGATAAAAGATTACTTTTAACTAGTTTGTTGAAACAGGTGCTGTTAATATTCACAGGCAGAACACTATTAAATTTTTTATCATCAAACATTATTAATCCAAATTTATCTATTTATCTATATTTTATTATAAGTATGAATGTTAATGTATATTATAACTAATTGCCAATACACAGCCCTAGCTGACACCGTGATAACTTATCAAAGCAGGAGGATAGAAAATAGATAGGCACAGCACTACCAACTAATACACAAATGAAATACACCAAGAACCAGATTAGCCCAGCCCTAATAAGCACTCAATTCTGGTTCATTCTTTCAAGGGACAACAGTCAAGTCTTTCCCTCCATGGCTGATGCAGTAGTAGAAACTCAGTTAGCATTCAGCCTGTTGTTTGCATCGTCTCTGAAAAGATGCTCATTGGCACGAGTAGATTTGGACTGTAACTGTTCCCTCTGAAGGCAGCAAGCCTAGACTGAAGCCTGTAAAGCAAACTAGACAGGCAGCCATGCTTAGTGAGCACCTCCACCTCCCCCTGATACTCCCATCTGTCCGGGGGAAGCTGCCACCCCTGTGCCTCGGTCCACTTGGACATATGGCAGGAGGTGTAGCTGTGTGTGTGTGTGTGTGTGTGTGTGTGTGTGTGTGTGTGTTTTTTTTCTGCTTGTGTTCATGTACTCATGCATGTACAGGAAAAAAGCGATTCCTACTGCGGCGACGCATGAGTTTTGGTAAACAACAGTTTGGGGGGTAGTCCTTCTCTCACCACGTTATTATTAAAAGGATCAGGCTAGAGTTATTAATTACTCCCAACAACCAAGAAAAGACCAAAACCAGCAATGTGTTGCTATCAATATTTCGTCCCTATCCTGTCTCCAGCACTCAGCCCAAAGAATGGTTCTTCTGAAGACCCAGTAGCCAGAAACATGATCATTTGCAAAATCCTGGAAACATTCAGTAACAATGTTTTTTAACATCCAATGCTAAAAAAAATTTAAATTATTATTTAAATATTAATCTACAATAAATGTGCATGGCTTCTCTAGTGTGCTGAAGATTAGTAAAAGGTTGTGGTTATGACACAAGCTATGGTTAGAGTAATATCACACTCCATTTAAGAAAACACTGGACTCTATGACACTGGACATCACAGTGGTAGGCTATGTCGCTGTACAGCCTAGCTATCGCAAAATGTCAAGGCAGATGATAGTCTACAGTTTCTTTAGAAAGCTTAATTGTGATGTGGTTGATAAACAAGCTGAAAGAAGAGGAATTGATATAGGACAAGCACATAATTTCACTTAAACACTAGTCCATCTAGCAACTTAATAAACAAAATTTCTAGCTAGGAAAGCAGGAGTTGGACATGTTCAGTTTGAGCGAAAAAATTGTGTCTATGGAGAGTTGTTGGAGAAGAGGACTGGGAGGGGCGGAGGTACAAAGCCACTGCTCACTGATAGACAGCTGGTCAAACTTGAATGCAAGTATGTGCTGTAATGCAAGTAATTCACTTGCTTTCTGTATGAACACACCATTATTGATCTACAACAAGTACCAAACCATTTCTAACAAAAAAGTACCTACATTTCAATACACAGTGCAACAACATAGTTCATATATATATATATAAAAAACATACACTAAGTCACGCGTTCACATTTGATAATTTCATTATAGTTTTTCACTTAAAAGTTTTCATCTTTTTTGATTTTGAATTATACAAACATGTGACACTGAGGTTCTTGAGTAAAAGCAATTTCCTAACAACACTGTAATCTTCCACATTGGCATAATTTGCATTTATTGAAAATATTCAAAATCTGGTTTCAGGGCCATTTTTAGAAGGGACAGTGCTTGTTAATAGAAGTTGGGAGGCCTGCGAATTAGGATGCACATGCGGCTCCAAAGCCTGTAGGTGCAATTTAATTTTTAATGTGTTTACAAGTTATTGCACAAGCACCAAATGTTGTGGATGCAGTTTCTGTTAATGAGGTTTGGGCTGGGGCTGTTTAGAGAAAGTCCCTACCAGGTATGAGATACAATGACATGCACATGTGTGATACTGTGTCTGTGTGTCTGTGTGATACATTGAGACTTTAAAAGGTTACACATGCTACTGCTGTTTTAGTAAGCAATAAATATGAACAACATTTCCATTTGCTGTCTCATTCATTAAGTTCAAATAATTATTTTCTAAAAGGGTGGACTAGATTAGTCTTGGCCTGGTTTTTGTGTAAAGCAACTTTTATTACTGTAAAGATACAAAACTAACTTTTAAGGTTTTAGTTTCACTACAGAAAACCGCAGTGTTCCAACTGAATCTATTGAGATTCAATTATAAAAGCATAAAAGGCTAATTCATGCTAGTGTTAACTAGCCAAATCTTTCTTCTTTGCAGTAATTACTTTAAAAATGTGCAATTAGGGTGTCATGGACTGTCTTGAAAAGTGTCTTGAGTGTGCACTGGCATTCAACAGACTGGTAAGTGCTACAAGTTGTTGCTGCAATGATCATGGAAACTCTTAGCACTGATTATTGATCTAATTTTTACCAGTAACTGAAGAAAAGATAAACACCTGTTTACTTGCATAAGAATCGGCCCTTTATCCTAATGCTGAATTCACATGGATTCAGGCAAATGGCAAACTGGATGTCATGAGAGCAGGGCTGTAAACATAGGTGAGGCTGCCTGTGGCTCAGAGATAGAGCATGTTGTCCACTAATCAAAAGGTTAGCAGTTCAATCCCAGGCTCATCCTGCTGCATGTTGAAGTGTCTTTGAGAAATTGTTGCCACCAAAAAGTTTAAATATTTAAACTTTTTGCTGTGCTATGTGATAGAATTTAAATCCAGATGTTAGGTAGCTCTCTCACACAAGGAGAACACATGGGGCCATCTAGACAGTGGGATGTGAATAACGAAAGAGAAAAGCTGCAAACTGAATTATATGACTATACTGTAATGAAACACATCAATGCTGGTGTTAAAATTGACATTGATTTGTGATTTGTGAAGTCCACTTTAATAAATTACATAAAATAATATACACAAAATAACTGTATTTAATATATTTTATTCCATTCTTTGTAAACAATACATGATCCCTGTAGCAACAAATCTTCTTGTTTCTTTTTGCCATCCTGCCCTTTCCTATGCTTTCCAGAAAAAAAAAAAACTGTCTGCCTGAACCCATGTGAATGCAATATATTTAAAATGTGAATTAAGGATCAGTGAGTATATCTGTTCAACCACCTAAATTATCTGTATTAATGGGTGGCGCTTAAACCAGACATGGATGGGACTAACCAGAAGTTGCCATATTTATTAGAAAACTATACAGCACAGCTTCAGAGTAGTCTTTTTAGTCACAAGAGTAAAAAAAAGTGTTATTTTCTTTCCATAAAAGTTTACAGTTTTTATTAGAAAACTGATAATGACACATTGTACTAATGCTAATCATGCTTGTGCTTGTAAAAAGCACCTTATCTGTACTTGGTACTTGTTTCAGCTGAGTACTCACTCAACCCTATTGTGATTGAACAATAAAAGCATAGATTGTGTGTGGACACAGCATTGCTACTGAAAGGGGGGAAACAAAAAAAAAAGAAAGCTCACAGACACTGTGAGATGTTAAAGTGGTGCATGTGGAACAATGCAGGTCACTTCATCGAGCCAAAGTAAAGTCCAGTAAGTAACAGTTAGGAGGATCTATTGTCCGAAACGAAAAATGACATTCATGTTTTCATTACTATGTAAAAAAACAACCACCGCTTTGTTTTCGTTACCTTAGAATGAGCTGTTTTTTTCTACAGAGGGAGTGGTTCGTCTTCTTTGGGGCCCTCTTGAACCACCATGTTTGTACAGTAGCCCAGAAAGGACAAACCAAACACTGGATCTAGATTGGGCTTTTCTATTCTAGTTTCTATCCTTGGAAGGTGAGTTGTATTCAAATGTCAAATCTGCATCTTCATCACACTACTTAATCCTACACACTGGTTTCTTAAAAAGCAATTATACAGCAGGGGGGAAATATTAAATGTGCAGAAATTATGAAAGTAAGCAGCACTACACTACAAATGAAAGTAGCAGCACTACAGCAACACACTTCATGTGCAAATGTATATTGAGCAGACAACATGTATGCACAGCTACTTATTATAAATGAAACATCTTAAATAATCATACTTATTTTTGGATGGAAAGGGTCCAGAATGTGTCATAGGGATACCATCTGATCAAACTACCAAGATCACAGGCAGAGGTTTTCAGTCGAAAATGTATGTGCTAAAACAGGTTAATTACTGTTTCATGCACTCACGTCATATAATTAAAACCAAGAGACCAACTTTTTTTGGTATGCTGTCTGAGGTGCTGGAGGGGAGTTACAGGTGGAGTTTTTGGGTCAGAGCAGGGATGTCAAATGTCAAAGGTTGGAGGGTTTACCAGTTATATTTCTGGAAAATAGTAAACATGGTTTGTCTGTGCTGATATTGATAGAAAGTTCAAATACATTGATGGTGTTATTTGGGGAATGTCCTGCTGACTTAACTGCTGTACAGCAAAACAAAAAAATCATTTTATTGAAATAAAACTATGTGTTTGAATGAGCTTCAAGCTGCTTTATGTGCTCACTGTTTATGTGTGTGTGAGAGAGAGCATGCATCTGATACACTGTGGACACAGACAGGTGAGTGTCAGCCATATGTGGGTTTGTGTAGGTGCTAAAAGTTGGTGTGTCAGTGCAGAGATGGGTTTGGAAAGTTGGAATTGCAAAAGTGGAATACTGTTTGTGTGTGTGTGTGTGTGTGTGTGTGTGTGTGTCTGTGTGTGTGTGTGTGTGAGAGAGAGAGAGAGAGAGAGAGAGAGAGAGAGAGAGAGAGAGAGAAAGAGAGAGAAAGAGAGTGACTTGTCATAGCATTGTCACATTCTTCCACCTGATGCAGAGCTGTCACCTCAACCTGTGTAATAACTTTGAAAAACACATATAGACATTGGCAAAATCTATAATATATACACTATATGTACACACATGCATCTGCGCAGACACCTTCAGAACACATGAACCTCTGAGTGGGGTGTGTATGAAGGCTCACTCCCCTACTGCGCTCCCTCACACATCTCTCTCCCCTCTCATCCTCTTCCTTTTCTCTTCATTCTAATTCCTGCTTTTCGTTCGTCTGCCACGCCTTTCCTCCCAGCACCCGTCACCTCTCCACACCTCCCACTGCCGCTTGTTCCCTCTGCCTTTCATCTCAGCCCTGTCAGGTGAGCCTTTGAAGGTGTGTGAGGGGTGAGGAGGGGTGAGGAATAGGCTCAACCTGACACAATCCATCCCCAAATCATTAACAGTAAGGTAATGCTACTGCTCTCCCCTTAATGAGACATTGCTGTATACTTTGTCAACAAGTACAAAGAGTGCTTTAAAGTGCAGGACAGATGTATAGTGTATGGGGTCATGCATTGCCACGAGTTGTTTATTTAACTCTCGAATGAAGACTTCTGTGGTTGTTTGAAGACCCTCATATGTAGTTCGGAGCGGGTCAAATGGAGTGTAAGCTCGACATACTTTGCCTGAGTAATCAGTTTGATCGAGTAGGTACTCAACTCCTCAGGTCTGGGAAAGAACAAGGTAAAGGCACCTTTATGACAACCTTCTAGATTTATTTCCGCCATCCGCCTTTTTCAGAAATAACGACAAGCAAGACGGAGGGAGAGGAAGAGGTGGAGGCAGGAGGTGAGAAAATGCAACAACGCAACAAACAATCTAAAAGAGTGATAGTGTTCCTGTCCTTTTAAAAAACAAGCATCCATTTCCAAAATGAAGTGCATCACTGAATAAATCAGTCTCAGGTTAATAAAGTTGTCATCTGTTTGATTTTCCTGAGGAAGAAGGAAGGCGAGAAAAGGAGAAAACAACGGCAGAAATATGACCCCGTCAGCATTATCTCTTTATTTTATTGTTTCCACAGAGGTCACCGTGAACACAGCTCCTTCACTCATTTTTCCTCAAACCTTTCTACTGATTTTTTGTTTTTTCTCAGCCTGTAAATCAAAAACCATAGGTCTTTGGCACTAGTTCACGTAAAGGAACTCACAAGCAGACATAATTGCACAGATAGAGAGGTTCCACAAAGAGAGGCAGGTTTTACATCCCATTAAGCACCATTACAGATGCAACTTATTGCTGTTTTCACAACTTTGTTCCTCCAGTCCTTTGGACCTGAGACTGCAAAAAGGAACTAATGTGATACGTATTGCAGACAAACCGATGGCCGCCAGTGATGGCATCACTATTCATGGAGCTGATTTCCACTGTCCCACACAACAATGAGAAAGAAGGAGGAGAGCAGACGTGCCAGCACCACAGAGTTTAACAGAGTCTGTGCAAACAAAGATTTTACCACAAACAGCAAAAACAGCAGCCATATGTTTGATAAATGACCTGTTATTTCATTACTCACTCTAAAAGAAATACTTAATGGTTTGCTACAGTTTTACTGCTTGTCAGTGACTGATTTACTAACAGTTAACAGTCAGTGCCACCAGTGTTTTCCTGCCTCGGTTCCCATGCACTGACTATATATGATATGACAGCAGGATTAATTTAGAGTGGCTGCTTTTAGTGTTTGTAATACAGGTGAGCTACTGGGGTCACCAGACCAGCATCATTAGAGAAATTTAGGGGAAGCCACAACAAAGGGTTTGGTCCCTATATAGCCTCCTGATATAACGAATAGGCTAAGATAGTAAAGCACTTTTGTGTGTGTGTGTGTGTTTTCGCACATAGCAATTTCTGATCATTTAAATCAAATAAACACAATGCTGTCTATTCCTGCTGTGGCCATTGATGCGTGGGGGTGCTCTCGATGCAAGTTATGTCTTTGAGTGAATGTTTTCTGGCTAAGAAGTGAACGCTACATTTAGGCATGTGGTGTTTCAATCCTATATCTGTAGGGTGTTTCAGGCATAGCCTATTAGGGATGTCATGATACCAAAAATTTAGTAGTTGATACAAAATACCAGTGAAATTCCACGATTCTCCATATCCAATTTGATACCACGGTAAAATATTTTGAACATTACAAAAAACAACAGTGGCATGTAGCCTTCAAGTAATAAATGAAATAAAATCTACTCTTTCCTGTAGTCTGTTTGCTGCCTGTTTCCACTCTTTAGTTGATATTTTGCTTTCATATTGACTATCTGCCAATCAATATCAGTTTAGTTAAGTCATCTGTCTGTGTGCCTTGCTCATAGTTCAGTTTGAAAATCCCAGGGTCTCTCCTGCCGGGCAGGCAGATTGGAGTTGCATTGCCTTTTGTTTCTATCACAGTTATAATTTTATAGTTTGTTAATTTTAAGACTAAGTTTGTATTGATATCAGCACAAAAGCTTTATCACTACAGATTACAGCTTGTTCGCGCCGTTCACGTCTGCATGGCGTAATGTCTTGATTTTTATTTCGGTAACATTAGGTGTTCTTCTTTCTATGGCATTATAACAGCAGACAAGAGTGCTTTTATGCGTATATGCTGTCCCAGTCAGGTCCGGAAGAATTGCATCTTCTGTACCTACAGTACTGTAAAAAAACAAGTACACATTTTCAGAACTTTGGCATCAACTTGGTACCAAAGTGTCACAGTGCAAAGGTTTTATTGTGCAGCGAGCATTGGGTTGTGTTAAGGGTATAGCTGATGGAAAGTTTATTTTGCTGTTTTTGTCATGTCATTGTCATGGGATGCACCCTAGGTCTGGTCTGTTTAACAGAGTAACTCAAACCATTGCCTAGCCACTGTGCGTTTATGGTTTCCCAGTGGAAAGTGTTTTCAAAAAACATTGCAACAGTGAGTCATTTTTCTGTTTCTTTGTTGTCACAGGCTAAATATTCTCAGTATGAATTGAAATGTATTGAGAGTATATTTTTGCACATAGGTGGGCGCATTCATGTATATGCGCGCATGTGTACAGTTCCCTCCCACTCCCGAAAGCCACTGTGTAATTTGAACACTGGCTGCTTTCTTTGCAAAACCCATGCTTTATAATTAACAGATTTCAACAGCAAAAAAACGTTCAAAGATGTTACAAATCATCAAACATGCTCTAAAGGGCTGAATGACATGTTTTAAATCAATATCAATGTATTAATTATGATACTGCAAATGCATTAAACAAAAGCATTTAACAAAAGGATTTTGTTAAGAGATAACCTGATATGATCATGTCATTGTAATACAAATTCTATAGCTAATAAACAATAATATGGACGTATCATCCACCACTACCTAAGTCAGTAACATTCCACCAGGCATCCATAAGTACTTATCAGCAGTTTAAACAACGCTTTCACATAAAAAAAGACAGCCACTTTGTATTTAGTTATGCTTTAATATATGTTCAACTTGATGACTACAGGTAATTATCAATGTTGTACTAACAAAAACCCAATCTGCCTTGCTAGACTCATGACCTAGCAACACTGATGAATAACTGAGATACAGTCAATGTTGCATGAGGTTGACAAATATCAGAGTATATAATATCAGAATGTCAGTCACCACAGGTATCCGTGGAAAGGCACACACATATATACAGCA
Source organism: Morone chrysops (assembly GCA_019097615.1). Lineage (NCBI taxonomy): Eukaryota > Metazoa > Chordata > Actinopteri > Moronidae > Morone > Morone chrysops. The sequence continues at coordinate 21,542,597 of JAGRRF010004921.1, forward strand.
TGTTACACATGTTGTGCACTATAGCACAGGAGAGAGAGTGAGTCATTTGGCCTTTACCTCATGCTAGGCTGCACGCACACATAGCTGTAGTGTTACCATGAGCATGCTGCTGGTATCCTAAGAATGGCCGCTCAAGAGGGACTTCAGGTTATCAGTGGTCAGAACACGACAGGGGAGTGCCCACACCATGACACCTTTACACCTAGAAATACTATGGCCCAATCCCAATCTCCACCCTAAAGCCTCAGCACTAAAGTGCTTGAGCGTAAGAGGCTTCAAGGGCTGTATAAATAAAGTTTATTACAGCAAAGGCACTATTAGGGTCTGACTGGCTGATTTGAACATCTTACAGAGTAGACTAGACGTAATTGTCAAATAATCAAATTACTTGTTTTTCCTCACACGTTTGTTTACTTTTTTTTTTTTTAACACTTTAGGGTTAAGCCCTTAGTAGCCCTGTGCTTAACATAACAATGCTATGAACCGTGGGTAATTCTCTCAGGAAAGATCTGCAGAAAGATGGGCTTGAAAGTGTGCGTAAAGGGCTCAAAATGTCTGTCAGAGAGCCCTTAAGCCCTTGACGATTGGGGCAGTCTTAAGCCTTTGTGGACTTCAAAGTCTGCCTCATAGTCTGTAAGGCAAAGTAAGGTACCTAACACAACTTTTTTGCTCCTTGATACATAAGGAAAACTTGCAAGGTTCTCCTTTTACATGACTAATCTACAAGTAAAGCCCGTCTGATATTACATAATTTATTCCGATTTATGGGATTTTGGATACACAGAGCTCTGGTGAAGGGTGCATTCACTGTTTTGGTTGTTTGATAAACTGATCCAGTGGACTCCTTTGCCAGAGCTCATAGCAAACTGACTGTTCTGCATGCAAAGTCTTCGTATAACCTGCCTGCTAATTAGATAATTATAGTTAATGTTGCCTGCAGGCCAGAGGCAGACGTTACAGCTTTTGAGTCTGCGTATTCCTGTTAACAACTCCATTTGTAAAATTTAATAAGAAAAGTGTTGTTTTTCCAAATACATCTCCACCTTTTCTGTCTATACTTGACAGTGCAGGTGCCAGAGTCTCCACGCAAGTGGAGGAGTCCTATCTGATTTCTGGAGGGGTGGCAGAGGACTAAACCATATGTGGTAGAAGCAGGAGGAGGACAGACAGATTGCTCATTGCATATCTGCTTGTGATTCACAATGTAAGTTTTTTACAGTATCATGAAACCCTAACGTGTGTACAGTGTGTTGTGTGCATGTCTCTGTGTGTGCAGACAGGTTGGCCAAGAGAGAGAGGCAAACATACTTTAGGCTCCAGGAACTGTGATTAAGTGTAAAACAGACACAGTTCCGAGTGAAGGATATATATACGGACTATATGTAGAGAGATTGCATTTTCAAGAAAGAGAGCCTTTCTTGGCACTGACTCCATCTACAGTCTGAGAAAAGAGAGTGAGACGCCAGCTTGTTTCACCTTTTTTTCCCCCTCAAGTGACAAAAACACACACACAATGCTATCACCTCTATTGATCTGCAGCGTGCACAAGATGGTTAATCCTCAGCCCTGAGAGCTATGAGACACAATATGAAGGTTGATATCAGCTTTTGCATCAGCCGCTCAATGTTAAAGTATTCCACAAAGCATGTTCCACCTATAACACACTGTCTGTTCTCCCCTCCTTTCTCTCTTCATCTGTATCCTTGACTTTCTTTTGCTTTGCTTTTATTTTTTCTTGCAGGGCTACCTTTGGTATTCTGTGCTTGTTTCCTTGCTTCTCTGCATGCTGTGGCTGGGAAATGACAGTGTGTGCATGTTTGTTCAAAGATGTGTTTGGATGTATGTCTGCCATATGTGTCTGTGTGTGGGAAATGAGCCTTCCTGTTTCAATTGAAAATGCCCCTACAGACTTCCATATCTATGGATGTATCCTGGACTCTCGGAGAAGATGGAAGCAGGCTAACCCCCTGGAAGGAGCCTCATCATTTTCAGAGGGCGGGCTACAAGTAGATGCATTTGAGTTGGAGGTTTAGGTGGTTGAGAGTAGGGTGTCCCACTGGGTACAGGATAACCCCTCTGTTGGAATTTCAGCCCTGCCACTCCAGAGTTTCCTGCCTAAAGCCTAAGAAAGAACTTGTGATATTGGGTTTTAGTGTGTCTTTTGTGTCCAATTTGGTTTTGATATTCTGAATCAGACTTGTCCTAGTCTTGCTCACTGGCCTAGTACAATTTTATAACAATAGCCAGTTTCCTAAAATTTTAACCAAATTTTTGTACAGCGGCTATAAGGAGTTGGATCTTCCAGCCCAGCAGTAGATGGCCCTCATGCTCCATTCAGGTTCCATTATACCAATTTTAGAAGAAGAGGGTATAATAAGATGTAGTTAAAGGAGTGTCAAACCTCAAACGATGGAAGACAGAAAACGTGATGGAAATATTTTGTATTCATTTGAGTAAAGTTACAGTCTCATCACTTCAGCGAACTGATGTTTTCATATTTTTTTGATTTTTGTTGTCTCTCTTGTGGAGCAGAAACTTCAGTAAGTCACATGTAAGCTCATGTACATCATGATTTATTCGCTAAATCAGTTTCCATTGTCAAATTTTCTTATTATTGACATACCAACTGCTCTACCTCCCTAAACTGTGAAAGCTTGTTGATGTTGTAACTCTTAGAAATATTTGTCATTTCGACGAAAACCCACCTAATCTTTTGAGTTTTGAGTATGTTTTCAGGCTACTAATTCTCAGCCCATTAGCCAGCTCTCAGAACTCTGCCCTCAATGTAGCTGGAGCAAACAGGAATGAAAAAAATCTGTAAACAAACTAACTACTACTAACTAACTAACCCTAACCCACTATGTGCCATTTTTTGAAGTCAGTATAGAAAACTAATTTTGCCACAACTCTGATCATCTGACTGCTTATGTTTCTTTCCCCATTGGAACAACCATTTGGAATTTTGTCTTGTTTTCAGATCTCAGGAATGACTGTGGTGAGAGCAATGTTAGCAGAATTGATGTAATAAGTTGATAATTAGCATATTCTCAATTTCAACTAGTTTACACTATCTGCCTTCAGTTACTCTTACTCAACAACTACACGCGACACAGCTGCTAACTGCCTGTCTGAAATGGCATGATGCAGCGATGGCAACAATACACTGTGTGTGAGAAACATGGTGAAATCTTTGCTCGTCAGTCAAAAACACTGGTCCTACATCTCACTGTGAGACTTGTCCACAGATGGCTGATTCAGAGCTTTGTGAGAATTTGCTCCTAAATTTCTGCCAATGTCTGAGTTTTTTATGCAGGCTGTGTTTGGCCTCCAATGTGACTACTGCTACACTACAGTGCACACATACACAAACCAACCAATCAGAATATGGCCAAGAAGCCATATCCATAGACAAATACCGTACAGGTCATATTAACATTTGTAAATCTGTTGTAAGCGTCTTTTTGCACCAGTTTTCATTTTCAAAACATGAGGGGTGGGTGTTGATGACTTATCCGTCTATATCTCTATTTACATTGTAGTCCCAGAAACTTAATTATACAATCTGACATGCCTCAAAACGGATAATGTATAGTTACACACTGATTATGAGCAAGACTTTATTAGACCCATCTCCCACAATGTGACATGCAGTTAGTCTGCAAGAGCGCTGTGACTGCACATTGTATACTATAGAGGTAATATTAATCCAAAAACATTAAATATAAGAGTAAAGCACTGACAGGGAACATTTTAGTGCACAATGACTTCTTAAGGCAAGGTTTGCTTTAATACTTACATACTTATTAGCTTAGTAAGGTCTAAAATTTGTAGTTCAGCATTTTCACAGTGGGGTTAGTATTAGTACTTTTACTTAATGGACCTGAATACTTCCTCCACCTCTAGTTTGCATACCCACAGCCTAACTGCACCTGAGTGTTAACGCCAGAGCCTTCCCCTTTAAGAAAGGTGGACTGAAGGGTAAACTGAGTGTGTGATGCGTTAGCTAGTTAGCTGCTAGCAGCTAGCAGTTATTGCATTTTCTCTTGTGATTTTTTTTCTGGCATTGTGGAAAAACCCCAATAAGAGAAAACGGGATCAGATTGATCGTGTTTGACCCACAGCTTTCAGAGGGAACAACAGCCAGTTCAAAACAGGGCAATGCCAAACTGGCCATGTGGGTAGTTCATTTTAGAAGGGGCATTATGGCCATATGGTGGGTCATCCACAGCACTGGCCATCGTATAATTCCTGCATTGCAGATATAGTGAAAATCTTTATTCACTTAATACAGGCCAAGTCGGATGTCACTTTCCAAACTGGCAAAGCTAAATTTTGTTATTGAAAAGTGCAGTAGGAGTTAATGGAGGTCATTTGCAGTAAAGGTAAAATGTTGGAAGATAGGCTCCATTAAATCCACAATACAGTAGATAAACTGCTGCGATTATCCTTTCAGCTCATCTCTGTGCCTGTGGCCTGGATCTGAGGGCTACTCAACTGCC
>JAGRRF010004921.1:21550572-21560637 GCA_019097615.1 Morone chrysops
AAGTGGGTCTTAAGCTTCGTTTTAAAAAGGCTGAGGTCAGTAGTGGTGCGGATGTCAGGGGGTAGTTTGTTCCACAGTCTGGGAGCAGCGACGGCAAAAGAATGACAGTCAGACTGTCATTTCACTGTTATCAATATACTACTGTATGCTACATACATTACGAAGTAAAAACAGAAGAGATCTCTGGGTTGACCTCCATCTCTCGTGAGCTCAGCAACAGTCTAGGGTTTAAGTCTTTCTAATTGCATACATTTTCCCTTTACTTCAAATGTCATGAGTAGTATGTCCCAAGTACATACTAAAATGAAAAAGTATGCAATCTTTCTTATATTGTCTTTGTAGCTTTGTACAAAAATGGCTCCAACAAGAGGAGCAACAGCTTACACAATGTTTTACAGAGAAGTACTTTTGTCCTCTATTGTCTTGTTGTTTTATAGTTTAATAATAATAATACCTGAACTAGACTGAATTTATATCACTTTCTAATATTCTTTCTCCTCTACAGCTCAATCTTACTTTGGGGATATTTGTTAGCTATGTTTAAACAGAATTACCATATGTAGATCTTATCAGCTTTGGTTGTTCACTTGGTCTTTAATCCAGTTCAAGGAAACATTAAAAGAATTCTTCGGAGTCCTAAATTTGGTTTCCTGAAATCTGCAGGTCCCCTGCTCTTGTCTTTTCCTCCTCCTGCTCCTCCTCCTCATCTACTGTACCCCCATTTGTCTTTTTCTCTCAACTTCTACCTCCCACTGGTGGTTAATATTCTCCTAACAGAGAAATAATATAGTTGAACCATTTTATCTCTTCATCCTCAGTACAAGGCAGAAATGTGGGTTTAAAGACTGTGTTCATGCATGCTTTACATTATACAATTAGCATTATAGAACTTGGCTTTTATACGTTTTTTCTTACTCCCAATTTAAATGCCAATAGCATCTCAACAACAAGCATGCAATACCTTAGATAGAATGACATTCTTTGAAGAAATGAAAAAAATCTTTAAAACAGCATTTAGTTTCACGTGTGAAGCTGTAAAAGAAATCCACATTGGAATGATTTACGTTGCCTGCCATATGATATACAAGATGTGTCGAATGATGGATTAAAATGGCCCATTTAATAAAAGACCTCCTCTATATTAGTTAGAGTACATTAAATTACCATTATTTGGCCACCAGAATGATAAAATGATCTGCATGGCCCGCTAAAGAGTCAGCAGTGTGTGGATGTTCTTTCATGACATGCAATAAGCGTGTACAGAATTGGAGATATATGAAAGGGTGCATTGAAGCTCCTCTGGAGGATGGTGTTGGAACAACACCTTACTTACACTTACAAAGAAAAAACAACACTATGTTGGTGATTTGCATATATGTGCCACGTCTGTCACTTTTCACATAAACAACAACCTTCGGCACCTACCAGTGTGGACATTCATAGACAGGTAACTACACTGATCAAAGACATGGTCAGACCACTTGCGACTTTGAATGAACAAGTTAGGTTGAAGTATTCTCAATGCTTGAAGCTATCTGCTATCGAAAATCCAAGGTCTAAAACAACAAAGGATTTAGACCAATTATTATGTTGTATGATAAAACTTGATTTTTTTGCTCTGCTCAATGTTCCTGTTATACTGTATGTGATCACACAGAGATAAACAAACCAATGACATGCAAAACCAATACATCCAAATGCACCTCATACATCTCATGGGTCATTTGAGGATAGTCTCTTAATGGTCATCTTTTTGTTAATCTCTGATCCCGACATCATAAACCACAGTGAGCTCAAACCCCTGCCAGGAGCTCTACTGAATGAACTCTCTATCAATCAAACTGCAGCCTGAGTCAGCACACGTATACTAGGACAGTCTGTTATGCTTTTCTCTGTACATTTTCAATTTTGAACTGCAACATTTTGAACATTGCACTTAACTACGTTTCGAAAACATTTCTTAACTTAACTAAGCAGTGTCGTACACACAGCCACAGTCAGAATTAGCAGTCTTTCTTCCCTAGGGGTGGATGAAAATACTGACGAATATTGTATTGCAATGTTTTGTGTTATAATGTTGTATCGATTCTCAAAAACACTATACATATTTGTGTTTAACTTGTTACTGCTAGATAGCAGTGTTGTAAATGCAAACTGAGGGCTACAATGTTAGATGTTACAGGGACTGTGATGTATAATATAAATGCAGATAACACTGTTCTTCTTGCATAAATCTCAGATTTTATGCACATGATGGCATGTTCTTTATACTATGACAGATGTTTCTAAAATAAAAATAGCTTGTTAACATTATATTACTATATATAGTGCAATACATTGCATCGTAACCCCTGTATCATGATACGTATTGTGTTGTCAGATTCTTGCTAATACACAGCCCTATTCTCCCTTCACTGATGAATATACAGTAAGGGGTGACATGAAGCAGTCACATGCATGGATTTTTGCTTGTATTAAGATACCTTTGAGTTCTATCAAACACCCATAAATACAGCTAGAGTGTCTGTTGTGATGTTCAGATGGAACTTGAAAATAATGCCATATGGTTTGAATCTGAATGAGACACAACTAAAGCCTTTATTACAGGCTCAGCAAAATAAAGAAACCATGTAGCGCAGTGTTTTGTGTTAAGTGTGTACTTTGAGAAAGGGAGTCTGCTACAAACACAACAAGGCAAACTGTCAAACTAAACAAGCTTAACAATTACCTTGCCAGAGCCTCCACTAGCTGAATTAGCATATTTAAAGGAGTGTTCCACTTGAGGACAAAGATAATGATGGTGGGCTCAAAATAGCTTTGTTAAATTAAACATTCATGCTTGTGAACATGTATGTGTTTGTACATGCACAGAGTCTTGCATGCATATGCACATCAGCCAAAGGCACTCAGATATATTAAATTACAGCATGAAGTTTATGACATAACCAATCAATATGTTGCCTTCACTGGGCTTTTCATACAGCCTGAGGAATGTCTGACATGGGTTTGAAGCCAGCAACAGCATAATGGGGTCAAGCTATATGTAAAATGCAATCAAAAGTATATTAGCATACTGTTTGCTGTTGCAATGCTGCTTCCAAGCATTCCTTCTGATGTCCTATTTAAATGTGTAAATGTGTAAATGTGAATGTCAGAAATACCAGCTATTGTACATTCAAATGCCTTTGATTTAAAAATAAAACAAACTGTGTGGTTTCGTATTACCTTTAAAACATAGAAGTGCTAAGTCAAAAGTACCTGAACTTAATTTACATTCTTGAAAAGAGTATGCATCTGGATGAATGAGAATCTTCACACTGAATAAATAAGTTCAGTAAGTACAAGGACAGCAAACTTCCAAGGACAGGAGCAAACATTGATTTGTAGCTTTTAGCTGTGCAAACAGACTTTAACACTATCCACATTGGCATTTTCTGATCTGACATTGCTTTTGCTAGAATGACATAATCGTAAGAGCTTTCCTAAATTGTTAGAAGTCACTGTTACACAAATGATTTGTATGACTTTCCCACCATGATGGTTACTCACATGGCTTTCATTGCCATCACCTTACAATAACTTGTGTCTCACAGAAATTTCCTACACTTCCTCTGGTGTATTGAGCTGTTTGTCAGGTTGTGCATGTGTAAAACTGACAATTATGATCATTGACAGCACATGAAAGGAGCACAACACCTCAGTCAGTCTCCTCTTCTGCCTTTCCCACTACATAACACATGTAGCGTCTGTGTCTAATGTTATTACTGTACATAAGTCACATTGTTGTATATTGTGAGAAAGGCCTAACAAATGTGTGTATGTCGAAATGCTGAAAAAAGACATCAGTAGCTGGGTATAGCCGCCTGTTCCATCTCCCTTCATGACATGATGGTCAGAGAACGACAACCACCACTGGGTACTGGGCTGGAGAGGAAAGAAACTGAAGACTGGAATTGAAAAGTGTGTGTGTGTGTGTGTGTGTGTGTGTGTGTGTGTGTGTGTGTGTGTGTGTGGTGATGTCTCCAAGCCCGGATGGTAATTGTCAGGGTTTGGCAGGGCAATCAGTTCCATGCCACTGAGCGCCACGTCTCGACATGTTCTATAGCAACTTTCAGTACACACACACACACACAGACACACACTCCAGACGCCTGACCCCAACACCTGTTCACTGGTGTGAGACGGAAGTAAGAATCCTGTTCCCCACTGCCTTGGCTCAGAGGCACAAAGGAACAACCCGCCCCCACACACACACACAGACTGCATATCAAGGCTGAAGATATCCAAATATCAACACACATTCCATTTGAACACACAATGTAGAACCACAGCTCAATTCTTACTCACTATGCGATGGGATACAGATATTGTCGTCCTTTCGACTGGCAGTCTCTACATACAGAGAAAATGCTACATGCACAGTGATTAAAAGCTGTCACAAAAGTATACATACTGTAATGTGCATACATAAACTACCATCTTGACAAAAACAAACACACACTCAGAGCTACATGGAAAGACATGGTACTCCTTTAAATGGTAAATGGACTGTATTTATATAGCGCCTTTCCAGTCTTTCAACCACTCAATGCACTGTACACCACACATTCAGTGGCTGCCATGCAAGGTGCCACCTGCTCAGAACGGAAACTAATCATTCATACACACAGCATCAAAAGCAATTTGAGGTTCAGTACCTTGCTCAAGGACACTTTGACATGCAGCGAGAGCCTGGGATCGCACCGCCAACCTTCCGATTAGGGGACTACCCGCTCTACTTCTGAGCCACAGCCGTCCTTCATTTCAACTGTAAATTCATCCAAAACACTTCGGCTAACCATTAGCCACATACATCCACACATATCAATTAGTTGTACTGATCAGAGATCATACATCTACAACTGCAAGTTAAGGTCTCTTTTATAGTATTAATTTCAATGTCTCACAATGTGATACACACCCTTGTGTATTCACAGAAGCAAATACACCATTATGCCTGCAGTTATGATGTCTGTACCAGGGCCCAGCACCTCTATATATGACTGACTGATGGCTAGAGATACAGGTCCCATTTCTTTTACCATAGGAGGTTTTCTCCTCACTCGGGCCTGGCAAATATAGCTGATAACTATCAGTTAAAAAATGCCTCTAGGGTTTAACCTCTTAGGTGACAATACCTAATAAGTGGAGGGTTTTAGAGCCAATATGTAACCATATATTCAACACTGTGATTATCCAAAACAGTAAGGTTTAAGGTAAAAACTTCAAAAAAGGAGCAGTAACCAACTCCTCCCTTACATGAACAACAGTTGTAATTCATCACAGGACACAAACACACAGACCCACACTTGTGAATCAGTCAGGAATCATCATTCACTGTGGAACCTATGTACTGTTGACAACAAATCAGCTGCTGTAAGCTGAATTGTGGCTGACCTTTTGTGAGAGAGGGGGCCATCATGAAACTAATTACTCTAAACACAACAGCGTAAGTGCCTTGACAGCGCTACTCACTACAGTCACTACAGTCAACATCATGAAAATGTGTTCATGACAGTCACCCATTTGTCTGACTAAAAGGTGTGTGTGTGTGTATGTAGGAGGCATACAGTAAGTATGTTCATGCAAACCTGTTTGTGTTTTGGTCCACCCACACACAATGAACACAAACATACAGACGCAATATGACATCAGATATATGCTAATGCCTCAGAGAAACATAACGGCCAACACATGACCAGCATCCTGTGGAGGGACACATGAAGTGGTTTGTATGTATATGGAGGTCTGTGTGTGTGTACAGATCCTAGTGACAGCATCTAAGCAGCAGCCTTTTTTTTCACATAAGCTGATACAAGTGGGCTATTATTGATAGACAAACAAACAAATCACAAATTCTGTGTGAAATTGAAAAAAAAAAATCAATACGTCACCTGTCAGTGTGTTCAACACTGCAAACTCTCTCTAATCACATACCTCCTCCAAGTCATCTGGAGTCACAGTTTGACAGGAATGTCAGGCTCTGCCGTGTCCACCACTGCCTCAAAACTTCACATTGAGTTTACAGTCTGTAAAAACACGTCAGTGTCACCGCAACTTGCTACTACAGCCGATGTTTGCACCGACAGTAAAGTTAGGAACAGTCAACCAGAGGTGAATTCCGCTAGAGTTAGCAACTAATGATGTAAACTGATGCAAACAATGTACTTTTAGCAGCATTTCAGTAAAAATGTATCCCATCCAGAGCCCATTTTTATTGTTGTTGGTGTGGCAGGAGATATAATTGTCTGCATTTAAAATTTTATATATAATTCACTTGACACTAGATGTTGCATTAGAGCACCAGGTTCTTAGACCAAAACAATGGGACAGAAACAAAATAAAATTCACCGAAACCATCTTTCAACAATTACCAATACTGGTTTGGATAAAATAAACCCTTAATTCACAGAGCTGAGAGCAGAGATGCAAAAATATTTGTAAAAAGGCTACAATGGGTGCAACGTAAGCTATTGTTAATCCTTGGAGACAAATGTGCCCATGAAAGTACAGCCACTAAAAGTTCTGGTTTTTGTCTGACAAAACTAAGGGAATGATCCCCACAGAGACAGCCGGGATATTGCTATTGCTCGCCACCAGACTCCATAGACAGAAACAGTCATTTTACCTCGCACATTATAACATTATAATTTAATTCAAAGTGGACATAACTAAAAATCTAATAAAACATTCTTTATTAGTATTTCCACTGTTCCAACAATCACCAACTCTGGTTTAGTGAAAATAAATCCTTAATTCACTGAAGTAGATGATAAAAACAGCAGTTTCAGTCACTCTACTTAGGCGGAGCAGACTGGCTCTGTAAATAAACTACAGAAATGCTGTGTTAGCAACACAGGCAGAGGGAGTGTGACACCATGACTCCACTATATCTTTACATAGCAGGAAGTGGAACTAAAACCTTTAAATACATCATCTTTAAATTACTATGTGATATCATGCTAATTTGGACATTCTGTAATGATATAATAATAAAGAAGCAGAGAGGTTATTGTACAGCAGGGTAGCTTAGCCCTCATATTATAGCACAGTATTAAAAGGAAAAATGTAATATATGTGTGTCATTATGTAATGCCACATACACGTCACTGAGCTTTTAGTTACTTTACCAATCAACATAAGGTTTCAGAGTTATGCTTTATTAATCATATTGTCAAACAGTGCGTTTCTTTTTTACATGAGAAAATTATTTGAGGATGAGGACTAACAACAAGTTTCCCAGTCCAACAAAGAACAGGACAGAGCCACTAAGGTTTCTATTGACTCCAATACTGGTATGACATCAGCACTGGTAAGTAAAGTAAATAATTACAATTTCTCACATTGCTGTAATTACTCTTTTTTGTGTACTTTGAGTATTTTTTTCAAGCCTGTAATTTTACTTTTACTAAAGTATATATTCTATGTAATCTACTTTGCCACTTTTAAAATCATAATTCACTGCTGAGGAAGCCAATAATTTATATCCAAATCTTTCATCTGCATATCCAATCCAAAGACAGGTGACCACACTGACAGAACAGTGCATGAGTTGGGAGTAATTTAGGCAATAACGATTTGGAGAAAAAGAAACCAAATGGAGAAAATTGGAAGAAAGAAACTAACATACAGTATATGAAACTAACTACAGTTGCTGAGTGTCATTAGGCAACATGTTCACTCCCAGCACTCTCCACTTCATACAGTACAGGTTTTCTAGCATATGGCTCTCATAATTAGAAAATCCATTAATCAATTAATTTGAAAGGCTGGCAACACACACGCACAGTAATGCAATACACACTGTACGTTATTTCTTCTCCTCTTTCCTCTTTAATAACCCTGACCGGCCCTTCCCTCAAGCCTATTCTGTAACGTCTCAACCTATTTCCACACCTCTACTTCCCTTCCCCTCCCCAAATGTGTTGTTCCACTCCACTGTGTTGTGTTAAGCTTATTTTGTTTGAAAGAAGACAGCCATCCAAAGAGGAACAGTAATTAGGGGACAGGAACTGGCAACTGCCTGTTAAAAGAAAGAAAAAAGCAGAAGGAGAAAAAGGAGCTGGGAGAGGGAAGAAAGAACGGAGAGACATAATAATAAAACATAATCCCCCGTGTCCGGTGTAAAAGAGGCACTATCCCCCCTTTATCTCATCTTTCTATAAATATCCCACTCTATTTTCTGCTTTGGCTGGACGCGTGGTTTAGACAGCAAAGGAAAGGCGAGGGAAAAGAGAGAAGAAAGAGGGAGGGAGGAAGGGAGGGAGGAGAGAGTGTAGAGGAGGAAGATTGTTCCAAGTGAAGGGATGCCAGCCTGTGCATGTCAGCATTTCCAGGCTGGCAAGAAAGCAGCACCCAGCCCTCCTCCTCTGGGTGAGCTGATGAGGCAGGGAGCAGAGGGTGGTGGAGGGGCGGAAGGATGGAGGGGTGGGAACAACAGAGGTCTAGTTACACAGAGTCTGCTGGGCTCTGGCCAGAGGGAGCATCTTAGGCCGATTCAGAATGCTGCCCTGGCACCAAGGAAACGACCGGGCTGTCACACACACACACACGCCTGTGCAAACCCAAACACACACGCACAGCCTGTCCATCCCAATTCCTGCCTGGTGAACCCGGCCTGTCAGGCACGGCATGTCGGAATATTTATCAGCAGGAAAAACAGCTTGTCCTCATTGCTGCTGTCATGTATGCCAGAGGGGAGGGAGAGAGATAGGGTGAGAGAGAGAGAGCAGTGGACAGACAGACAGACAGACAGACAGACAGACAGACAGACAGACAGACAGACAACACTATGCATCTGTGTGTATTCTACTTGTTGTTGTGAAAGGCTGATGCTGATGTGAGGGATATGAAACACGCATGTTAGTGGAGAACTGATCTATGTCTTTGGGAGCTTAACCTGAAGTAACCTCAGATGACACGGATTCAACCCAAATGGGGGCTCTGTATCAAAATCTGGTACCTCTATGGTTGTAAGCGATAAACTTTCATACTACCAAATATTCAGAGTTCAGCATCACATATAGGAACAGGGAACTGCTCCATTCTGGTTCAAGCACCTAGTTTTGAACAGTTTGGAGCATTTCTACCAAAAATAAATTGGTTTTGAAGCTGAAAAGCTGAAAAAATTGCAGGTCTTCCAAAGTGGGAGTGTCATATTCTACAGGTTGATGCGCCCTCTGTTGATGATGCATGTGAATACCATGGTACGCCAGTGACGTAGGCAACCCGCTCTCATTTCCAACTCGTCGAAGACTGATGCTTTATGCACTTTATACTTTTTTGTCCTAATAATGTTGCAACATGATTTGTATTTATGAAATAGGAAGAAACCACTAATGTCTTTAGTGGTAGTATTACGATTGTTCATAAAATAGGAAACGTTTCTCTTCTGGCTCTATTTTGTAAGTGTAACCGGACGTTGCTTATTTATTTTCCTAAATGTTGTTGCTAACTTAGCCTGGTGCATCCCATACAGCCGCTGATAGGTATGATGGAAGGTTCTGTAAGCGTCTATAAGTGGGTTTACATTTAAGTCAAAAGAAAGCCTGGTGCGTCCCATACAGCCGCTGATGGGTACCATATGCGGCTGTATGGGACACCAAAGGGCAGAGACAAAGCGCCAGTCTTTGACGAGTTGGGAATGAGAACGATCAAACAAGCCAAGTCTAAAGTACTCTGCTATTTAAAGAGTAATGCAATTTTTTTTTTATCTTTATTTGAATTTTAACATATTTGTATCTTGATTTAAATGTCTAGCAATATATCTTTCATTTCCTAATACGCATTAATAAAAAAGAAGTGATAAGGGTGAAAGAAGTATCAAGTACCTGATCAATAAACTATATAGATAAGAGCAGTAGCTTGGACAAAATCAATCCAATCAACAGTAAACTAGAAAAATATGCAATATTTATATGTTGTTATAATATATGGATTGTAAACTGTTGGTCAGACATACAAGACATTTGGACATAATAAATTGATCAACAACAACGGAAGTTATTACAGCCACGGCTGTGGCTT
>JAGRRF010004921.1:21571863-21584658 GCA_019097615.1 Morone chrysops
CCTCGGCCTCCCTCTTTCCGCTTAGCGTACAGTCTCAGGGTGCTGGATTTGGGGTGAAGCCCTCCGTGCATGGTGAGGAGCTTTCTTGTCTTGATATCTGTGGCTTCTATCTCCTCCTTTGGCCAGCTTATGATCCCAGCAGGGTATCTGATGACTGGTATTGCGTACATGTTGATGGCTTGGATCTTGTTCCTGCCATTCAGCTGACTTTTCAGGACCTGCCTTACTCTCTGGAGGTATATGGTTGACTTCCTTGCAGCTTCCTCATGGAATATATATATATATATAATGTTATACTACACAATGCTATTTTTTATATTCTATGTTATATTGCTGTACTAAACTATATATTATGTTATATAATATCACTACATTTCACTTTATATTATATTATATTTTTATTATGATTCTATATTAATACAGACAAACACTAATTACCATTATCATATCAAGTATAACTTAATCATAATATATAAGTCTGGTGTACACATACTACATTTGCTCACTGTGCTGCTATTAAGTACACGCCACTATAATTTTTACCTTATAATTTTGTCTTTCATTTCTCGTGCGTAGTTTAAATTTTTAGTTCAATTCTAATTTTCATTTTTATACCTCTTATTTTTTACTTTATCTATCTGTACTCATTTCTGTTCTGCTTCAAAAACTAAACTGAATTTGTCCCCTGGGAATCAATAAAAGCAATCTTATTCTGTAATTTTGTATGTCATTTATATCAGTTATGCTAACAATGTACTGAACAGGCTAATTCCTGAGATCTGTGAACACTGTGGTGACACTCAAAAGAAGTACAACAGGGCAAGTAGTGATCATAAAGGACCCAACCAACAGTTTATTCAGCTCATCTAAACCACTCAAACAGAGAGGGAGCATACCTGAGCTGTTGCTAATAATCCCTCATTACACCTGTATACACAGGTCAAAGGTCTATGTGCTAAATTGAAGCAGGAAATGGGTCTGTAAACAGATGTCTTATGATAATATTAATGATATTGTGAGGTGCTGATTTATTTATAGCAGTAACAAGCATGGCTGAAACTAGAGTTTGTGCTGTAAAGGAGTTGGTTCCAACCAGGGAGCAATTTCTGTAGTGTAGAGGTGGTTTGTTCCGAAAAAAAGGTCAGCAAACCATGGTAATATTTCCGCAGTGTAAAATGGGAGTAACTGCAAAAACAAGCAGATGCATCCTGTGGAGTACGAGGAGAAATTGTGTGAGGAGAGTGCACGCTGTGGGGACTAAACAAACTGCTGCAATTAATAATAAAGTATACTTTATATTTCATCATATCTTTATGAATACTGTCACAAAAATACCCTCTATAATATACCAATACCATGATATTATTTTAAACCAGAATTTCCCTTTTCAATATATTGCAGTTGTCATGCACATGTACTGAATGATAAATACATTGTTTTTTGATTGATCCTTTAAAAAATTTCCAAAATAAAAGCCATGTTTTAGATTAGAGATGTTTCACACACATTCCTGTATCTTCTTCCTTGCTACTGACAAAGATTTAAAGATATGGATTGAATGCTGAGCATACACACAATGTTCACAACTACACACACAGACACACACACACACATACACAAAGATAAACACCCCCACCATTCATCCACACTGCCATCCACTCCATCTGCCACCATGGACCCAGCATGGGGTCCAATAGGTCTTTGATTGCTCCAGTATATCTGGCTCTCTCTTTTTCTCTCTCTCTGCCTTCAGCCCCTTTGTGTCACCTCAGACAGAGAGAATGTGCTTGAAAATTACTGTCTGCTGGATGGCATTGCTGACAACTGCCGAGTCCCTGAACCTCAGGAACGAAGGCAGCCGTTCCTCTCACAATTACACTACTCTGTGACACTTCTAGCTCTTCTTTTTTTTCATCCACGCCACCCTCTCATTATCACAAAACCCTATCTGCTCTTTGAAGGAGGCCCGGTGATAAAGGCAGTGGCAGCTCCCGATGCAACTCCAGCCTCCACCTCCCACTCTGACTCTGACAGAAGCTGACTCTCAATCAGCCGCGGAGAAGCCGAGGGCTTTTAAACCCAAACCTGAAGCCACTTCAAAGGGCCCCGGACCCCTCCCCCTTCTTTAGAAAGGAGCTAAAGTAGCGTTAACACTGAAGTAAGTGTGACTAGAAGTCAATTAACTGCTGGAGAGTCGTAATGGAGATGATTGTGGAAATGTTGAGTCCTGTGGTGGGTTACGCTATTATAAAAGCTGGGTGCTTTGTCCTTGTCTGTTCAGACTGTGGGACTAAATAAGGAGGAGTGAGAAGAGTGTTTGACAAAGCCTCTTGAATGAAACAGAACAATCAACAGCACACAAGAACTTTTTTTCCCCAAGGGCTAAATAGAAGGGTCCTGTTCTTCATATTTTGCCAGTAGTCCGGAAAGATGAGTCAAGTTTCAAAACCTTTTGCATTTGCTTGTGTAAGTGCCCACTAGCAATCTGATGGCAGTTAAGTCTACAGC
This sequence comes from Morone chrysops, assembly GCA_019097615.1. Classification (NCBI taxonomy): domain Eukaryota; kingdom Metazoa; phylum Chordata; class Actinopteri; family Moronidae; genus Morone; species Morone chrysops. The sequence continues at coordinate 21,574,372 of JAGRRF010004921.1, forward strand.
ACTATAAGGTCTTTACTTTCATCACAGGGAATTAATCAGGAATCATCATAATAAGACCAACAGGCAACAGGATCTATCAACTGACACCATATTACAGTCAGTGCGGATGTAGATGCAGCAGCCTGTAGCTACAGTTGCTACATTTTGATTGAATCTGTATATTTTCTGCTTTTTTTCTGAAAACATAATCAAATGACCATTGGATTAGATTTCTACAGGCTGAAGCCAAAATTGTTCGAATCAATTGGATAAGGAGATTTTGACTTTGGCAAGCCAGACGACCAGTCAACCACAGTGGGTGCTGTGGCTGCCCCAGGAGGAGAGGAAGAGAGCTGGATAGGAGATTTAACACTGCTACTGACTAATGTCCTGTCTGGATGAAATGGGACTCAGGAAATCAGAGACTGTTCTACCCAATTCTTTAAAGAGACCTGCTCAACATCAACATCCTGGATCAAGCACTCAACAGACGGGCCGTGTTCCAAGCCTACAGAGTGCAGGACAAGAGAAGGCGGACTCTGTGTTTACATCGATGATGCTTAATGCTCAAACACAGTCAAAGTGGATGCAAATTCAAAAGATGCACTGCAGAATGATTTAACTGTATAATATAATATAACTGTATATATTGTTATATTTTATTAATTAAGTTAATTTCATTGAACAACATTGTGTTGTATAATGATACATATATTTCCTTGATACACAGTCCATATCATTAAGGCCATACCAAGGGCAAAGTTGACATTTTTATGCAATCAATAAAGTGATCTTAAGCTTTAAACATCACCCTGTAAGAAAACAAAATGATAAAAAAAAATGTAATTCAATAAAAGTTAAGGGAGGGGAAGAAGAAAAGTGAGTCAAAAGGAGGTACCAAGAGGTCCAGTTGGCCTTTCAAAGATTTCTGATCTCAATTTGTCCTTCTTAGAGCAAGACAAATGGGGAGCCAAACTTTTTGGGGGAACATTCATTAGGCCAGTTGGTAATGGTCAGTTATTGTTTTTGTGCATGGGTGGGTGTGTGTGCAGCTAGATGCATTGCTTTGGATACAGGTGTGATTAAACAGGCCTGTGAGTGTGCCTCTGCTGCTCTGACGACTCCATACCAACACAGCCCCATTGATAGGATGCCTCAGTACAATTGATCTCTCTATCTCTCTCTTTCCTCCCATGCTCTTTGTCTCTAGTTGACCCCCCGTCCCCACTCCCCCACCCCTACCTACATAACCACACCTCACTACCATTTGCCATTGACCACCAATGCCCAGCCAGATTGATAGCAAAACAGTGACCACTCGCTGCTCTTGAATATTTGCCTCCCACCATGTCATATTGACCTCCACACTGCGATCATTTCCTCCTGACCCTGTGGGGTTGACATGTAGCCCGATGAGTCTGACCAAGCTGTCACTGCTTGATACTACAGACACATTGGTCCTTCACTGACAGTGTTTACCACATGTAACATAAAGGGAGACTAAAGTAGAGGTCCTCAAGGATCCACAACCCTAGGACCCAAGTTGGGCTGGATCCAAATTATATTCTGTCTAGGCAGGTAGGGGTGGGGTCCCATTCTATTGAGTCAGACCTCTGGTCTATGTGTCATCATATCTAATACCAGGGTCACTCCAACCAAACTGTAGGGGTGTAGGTGACAGTCAAATTAGATTTGGTTGTTCAATACAAAGACTTATCTATTTATTGCTATTGCTTATTTTTCAGTTCACCACACTAAATTCCTATATAAGCAGCAGTGGTGGAAACTACCACACCTTTCTTCGACATCTATGATTTCCACACATTCATACTCTTCTGAGCAGAGAGCGTTGGAGTAGCTGCTCACACTGGTCTCTATTAACTGTCACTATCTGCTTCTACAGTTAGTTTTGTGGTTTGTGGTCATATTTTGGTTACAACCAGCTATGCTGTAGTTCTGTGTACAGTGACATAGCCAAAACACAAAAGTGCAGAGATTCGAGTCAGGGTCATCTCCATTGATGATTGAATCATTTAATTTTCGGGGGCAACCCTATCTAATGCCACCATCATGTAGTGCATCAAAATATCACAAGAAAGCACATTTTAGATTAGGACTCATTGTCCTTAGGTCTATTTCAACAGGATTCAGTGGCCTTTAAGATGAGTTTTAATAGGTACACATGAACTCCTTTTGACTGCATTCCAATTTTGTTTTAGCAAAACATCATAGAAAGGGAAGTCTATTTTCTAAGCAAAGATACTTTTGTTTTAAGTTTTATGGGACCTTAAAACATCAAACATATTAAAAACATAAAGGGCCATTAAAGCTTTTCATTCAAACAACTAAATGAAAGTAACCGCAAATTTAGAGTTGCAAGTTTCTGACAAGAAAGCAGCAGTGCAGCGTTTCTCCTGGGTGTTGTATGGGTGTTGGGTAAAGTTAATCAAGTTGAATGATTCCAAATCTTTCCCTCCAAAACTATCCCAACCAAAGCACACATTTTACTCTGTGACTTTGATATGATTTAGTCCCTAAGCTCTTGCTATCTGTGGTACGGAGCCACCCCCTTCCATAAACCCAAAGCCCGGTCTGGGACCCACATCTCTGCTTCCACCTCCTCCTCCTCCTCTTCCTCCTCCTCGTCTGTGGTCTGATAGTATCGATTGGCCATTTGGAGCCAAGGAACTCCAAAGAGACAAGCATAATTACAAGGGGATAAGGCAATCTACTGCAATTAACCACTCCTCCCCTGGCAGCCTAGGCCGTGGACCATCTCTCATCCTACGCAGGAAATAAATTACCTCAGCCCGGTCGCTGCCATCACAGCCACTGAAATATAGGAACAATTAAACAGGAATTAATTCTAATTCATGCAGCCCCTATCACTAAAGGGACATATTTCAACCACGGTATTAAAAAACTATTACAAGAAATTAATTGTAAACCACAGTTTCTTTGATCTGCATAATAAATCACTGGTTCTTTCATAAAGAGCTTGGAAGAGATAAGTTTAACACTTGTCAGACATTTTGTAAGGTTGGAGGGTCGTTCTGAAAGGCGCTTTGTGGAGAAGGTTTTTCATTAGGATAAATAAATCTTGTCATAGAGTTCAGTGTGTGGCCTACACAGAGAAGGGCAGGAATTTTCTTTAAATGTCATTTGCAGTTTTATGTTGCAGGAACTATTTTAGCCACCACAGAGCATATATAACTCACAATTGACACAGTCTGACAGAGTGGTTCTGTGAAACTTTAAATAGCAAAACTCTTAAGTATAAGTCTGGAGACTAGGTCAGAAATACAACTGTCAAGAATGAGGACAGGGAGCATCTCCTGCTGATCCATTGAACAGAATGAGAAACAGATTGTGGAATTATTCATTACAGCCGACTGCAGCATCATCACTTCTCACACTTGCCTTGTTTATTTCTGAATTTACAATTTCAGCCAATTTTACACCAGATTACCGCAATGTCAGGCCTCCACTTTTCTCCCTGTGGACCATTTTCATAATTTTCCTGTCTCTCCAAAATGTTAAAAAAGGTAACTTTCAAGGCAGTCTGTTTCTCTGCTTTGAGCGCCCTTGGTTCCTTGTTGCCTTGCAAGGGTTTAAAACAACTCAGAACTTTTTTTAGGGAAATTTTAATAAGCATACGGTCACCCTGCAGGTAATTAGCTGGGGGATGAAGAGGAGCTGCCGGCTTGGATTCAGCTCCCATTTGAACTGCTGTTGTGTTGTACAGCTTGAGAGGGCTGTGTTGAAAGGAAAAGCCCCTAGCCAGCCTTTGGGTAGAGAAGCCCGGGCACATTGAAAAGCTCCATGTTCTCAGTATCTGCTAAAAACCCTCATAGCATCAAATAGCATTTCAAATCCATTTGTTTCATTCCTCTTCTGTGGGGACTGCCCCCCTTTTTCTCGGCACCCTTCCCTCACTCTCTTTTCTTTCTGGTTCCACACAGAAATCAGGGCTATTCCCAAATTGTCCCGCTCATTTTTTTCTCACTTTTTTCCACCAGAGTTGGAGCTTGATACGGTATGTTTGTGAAATCGTGATTTGGAAAAATGCTCCAAAAACAACAAAATGCATATTCCTCAGAGCTGGCTCTGACATTTCACCAGCATCACAAGTGGATTGTACAAAAAAGTATATTTTTTTGTTCCCTTTGCTGTCTTCTGGAGAGGGACACATTCATTTGGGCTCTTTCTGACAAGCAGTACAAAGTCCAAATACTGTCATAATCAGTATTCGGTAGTTGCCTCAGTGTGTCTCCTTGTCTTCTAGTGGAGAAGCTTTTGAAACAGCAACAATCACACTAAAGCTCTCATTTAACTGAGGATGTTACTGACATACATAAACAGAACATATTGGACCTCTGGGTTATAGGAATGCATTGGACTAAGCACAAATCAGTACTAAAAAAATCCTCACTGTTTTCCACTAAAAACTGTAGGGCCCAGTAGTTTGAAGCCAGTGTTGTTTAAGTGTTGCTATACTAATGGTAACTAAAAAGGTGGGTTTGATTAAAATTAATTGGCTGCCAGGGTTGTCTGTGTGCCAGCCATATAAAGTACGACAGTGCTTAATAATATAACAGTGGCCTAAAAAAATATTCTCCTATCTAATTTCTAATGTGAATTTCTCATGTAATGTTTTATGTTTAGACATTTTCTGTTTACCTTAATTGTACATTTATGGTATATTAGTAAAGGCAAAGGTGTACAGTAAATCAGCATAATCAGTAACGTGCATCACATTCAACATATCAGACAGAGGTGTACAGTATATCTGGTATTTAATGAGACCAATATTGCCTTCTCTCAAGGCACCAAGAAAATAGATCAGCCTCTGCCTTCTTTTAGTTTTAGTCTACCATGACAGGTCTACTAGTGTCTGAATCAGATGCCACCACACTGTGATCCCTGGATCATTTACTGCTGACACGGCCAACCTGACACCCTGCGTCTGGCTTGGGGAGCACCTCCGGCGCCGACCACCTCCTAGACTTTTCCCTGCCCCTCTGGCCTGGGAAAAGTCTAGGAGGGGCTTTTCAGCCTGGCTGTATATTCTACATTGCTCTTCATGTGCCATTTAATCACCTAGGTGCATCTGTGCACTAAACCTGTCTCACAGCCTTTTAACCAACTTGTTAATAATGGCTGATGAACAATAAGACTTTTTTCTGCAGAATCAAAGTAATGATTTGTTCACCCTTAATCTTTGAATGCATCACAATGTGCAGGTGCCACCACAGATGTGTGATGCTGCATTAAAACACAGCAAGCTGTGTTGGGCTCAGAGCTTCTGGACTATGACTTACAGCCTTTAGATTTAAGCACCTTGGACTGACCTGAAGAACTGTATTGTGGCTCTAAAAACATATCCACACAGTTCAGTGTTGTTAGGTGCTAGTGCTAGCCGTGAGCTGATGACACTACTGTTCGTGCTGAAGAATGAGAGTAAGTGCAATTGGGTAAAGTGTCTTCTTGCATGCAAACAACAGTCAACAGTCTGAAAGGTTTCACTGTCCAAAAACTATGAGCCACACGGTTGCACTGTGACAAGTTCCATTCTTACCATTAACACAGAATCATTTATAAATCCCACATACACCGTCCTGTTGATAGTCAGTTGAAATATTCACTAGAGCACCAGATATATAATAATCTACAGGTGAAAAAAACACTATATCCTTCTGTTTGACTATAAGGGGCTGTAAAAAAAAAATCATTATGGGTAGAGGGGTCAGAAAAGGGGAACAGCCTGAAGGTAGTTTCATTCTTCTCTTGCAATGTAGTTAATAGCTGAATAGACACAATTTTATCTTGAGCCACGGTTAATAAAGTGGACAGTGGAACATGTGTGCCAACACTAATAGAACACTGACACAGGGACAGAACCAACATATTATTATATGCAATGACTGAAAATAAATAATGTCAACTCAACTCAACTCAACTCAGGATATTGCTTCAACAAACACTTTTCTTCTTTATAAACATGTTCCAGTACAAGTTTGTCCAGTGTGTAGCTGGTAACCAATGTATTGTAGTTACATATAGCTACAGGGCCATCCTCTGTCCTCTACAGTGTTAGGTTAGGTAAGGTCTCCAGTCTCAGCCTCAGACTTTTATTTCATCTCATCAACTTCCATACTGTAACAAGGATAAACTTAATAGCATTTAGTCTACACAAACATGTATGATTGTTGCAGACCAAAGCCCCAGCATTTTATGGCTGAGACGATGAAGATGATTTTGAGAAAAGAAGCCAAGTCTAGTAGCGATTAATATTGCACGTACATGCCGTGTCACTTTCCTTCCTATTGTTTTTAAAACATGGATGAACAAAGCAGATCGATAAATGATAACAACAGACCTCACTGAATGCATTGAGACTGAAACGATGATATTTACACGCAGACAGGATTAGAGGGGTGACAGGAAAATAATATTTGTAGCACTTTTTTTTTTTACTTCAAAGAAATACTTGTTAATGGACATGCACACACACAAAGCCACACACACACGCACAGTCAGTGCTGCCTTGTTACCACATACTGGGATCTGGTGTAGCTATCTAAGGGTTAGAGCCGGGGGACGAGGCAGAGGGGAGATGGCAAGACAGAGAAGAGGAGGCTAAGGATGAAGGGAGGAGGAGGAGGAGGAGGAGGAAGAGAGGGAGCTGTCAGCTGGTTCTGCATGGCTGCACTTAAGTCACATTGAGGCAAGGCCAGACTGAGAAGCGCCCCGACACTCAAACACACACACACACACACACACACACACACACACTGGTCCCTACAAAGACACGCACATTTCAGTGTGACTCAGACGTCAGACAGAAAATTTCTACCCACGGTGGGCATGTCACTTATTAATCTTCAGTGGTGACGGCTGAGTGACAGGAGCAGTGACCAAATACAGCATGTGAAAGGACACGCAGACTGACCCCTGGCCCACCCAATAGCCTCTCTGTCAGGACACACACACACACATAAAAATACATGGAAACACACACCTCTAGCCCACTTGACATGCTCAGTTGAAAGTTGAGTGTTAACTCTGTGTCACTGTGTACAACTCCAGATCGCTTTCTCCCAAAGTGCCAACAAACTGTGTGTGTGTGTATATATGTGATGGATAAAAGTGAAGCAAGGAGAGGCTTAATACAAGCAGAGAGTGTATGATGAGAGAGAGAAAGTGGAGAAAGTAGCGAGGGAGGAGGGAGGGATGAGGAAGGAATTGTAAGAGGAGCACAAAGGGAGTCGGGAGGGGGGCAGGTTGAGGAATGGAGGGAGATAAAAGAGGCCCTGCTGGGTGTCATCCCTCCATCTTACAGCACAGAGTAATAGAGGAGGAGGAGGAGGTGGAGGGTAAAGTGGAGTTGGAGGAAGGAGAGTGATGGATGACCCAGAGGTCACAGCAGGTCTGGACTCATTTTCCTGACCCAGTATGAGGGCTCACACAGGGGGCTGATCAATTCCTGGACCTGCTGAGGAGCAGCTGAGGGGCAGCGCACACACACATGTACAGAAAGGGATAGAGAGAGAGGTCTGGAGATTAACCTTTTGGCTCACCAGCTCAAACAGGCTAATGGATTTTATAGTACAAGCCGCTCTTGATTTTCTCTCACCAAAAACATTTTTTTCTTGAAATAATATCAAAGAATTGCATTGCTAAAAGCATTTCATTAACTTTATTAATAATCTTTGAGTCAATAACAGAATATAACAATTGTGTTATATTACTGTATTACATGTACTGTTTTATTCCAACTAAAGTCTATATTACCCAAGTCTGCATCACATTCACAACAATGATTCTTTTTCTTTTCCGTGTGAGTACCACAAACTAACTTGAACTAACATGAACTGAAGGAACCTGGAGAATGGAACTTTCTCAGCCTCTGCACAGCTTTCACTACATACTTCACTGTGAATTATATAGTAAAAGCTGTTCACTACAATGTGATGTGATATGCATCTTGAGGCACTGCAAACAATCCAGTACATTAAAGATACTAAGCAACTACCAATTCAATATGATACAATTTACACCTACACCTGCAATGCAGTGCGATTTTAGATAATTTGATTCAACACCATACAATGCAAAGAAATATTATGCTATGCAAATATGGTACAGATAGTTTGATATTATTCCTTTGGTCATTCTTAAGCAGTTTGGAAAACTGTTTAAAGAGAAGGAATCAAATTAATAGGAAATCAGATTTTACTAATGCAAAGATGTCACAAACAATGCACCCCAAATTGTATCCGATGCACCCTTTTTTTCAATCAGGGCAAGCACATCTTGAGCTTTTATGCTTGTGCACCGATTCCAATCAGTGAATCGTACCATCCCTACTATATAGTAAATGTGAGTGCAGGCACATCCAACCTTCAATCAAAACAAAATCAACCACACTGCTCACAGTGAGAATTTAAGCACGGGGAATATTTGAGGCAGTTAATACCCTTTTTCTAATATAAATTTCAGATAGTATCTTGAGAATCAGGTCTGGGAATGGTCCGGAGTTGCCCTTTTACACACGTAGCACAAGGAGATTTTCTGTGTCAGATACGTTCTCACCTACTGGAAATAAATGTGGTCTTGGTGAAGGGTGCCTGGATAGAGCTAGGAGTAGGAAGAAGAAGACGTAATGAGGACTGTTTTTGCATTGATATCAATACTACATGTATTTGGACGTATCCGCAATATCAACAAAAGAGTGGAAAGCAATATAAAGTGTATGAAGCAGTTTCACTCCATGAAGCATCACCGACACGCCTGGACGATGACCTGCTTTATTCATACATGGGCTCAACTGGACAATACATGGACTTGGTATAGGGGGACAGAAAACTGCTCTATGGCACAATGTACAGTTTGTCTCATCCTCGTTCCCACTGACAGTACTGATCCACATGTCTGCCATTCAAGTCTGTTTAATGTCCTGTCCAACTGATGTGGACATTTGCATTCACACATACCGCTCGTCCGGGTGATTTCCAGAAAAGTTTAGGGTAGCAGTGCACATGTGAATAATGTGTGATGTTCCTCTTTGGTCACATTCACTGGGCTGGCCCTCTACTTATCTCTTAACCATCTGCACTCCCACTCCCAATAGCTCTATCTCACTTATCATCCTCTTTCACAATTTCGCTTCATATCCATTCACACCGTAAACATTATCCCTTTTAGCACATCTAGTTCAGTCTTTTCTCTGTAAAGAAAGTGCTTTCTTACAATAAAAGCTGCCTATTGATTACTTACGCTGCCTTTCCCCCACACGCAGTATCTGTTAGTCGGCTGAAAGAGGAAGCCAGGCCGGGGAAGTTTACCTGTCGGGGAAAAACATTTGATCACTAACTCTAATTGGTAGTAAGCCTGAAGTCCTCCCCGAGATGAAAACATCAACAACAAAAACAAAAAAACTTCACTGTTGCCTGTAACCATAATACTTATTATACACACACATTCTGAACAGCAAAGCAGTTCAGAAGTACACTCACATGTTTGCACACACACACATGAGCCAAGTGTAAGCCAAAACAAATGCATAATACATCCATAGATTCAGGGGAGATTTTTTCACATGCATTTTAAAAGGCTCTCAAACAAGCAGTGATATATGTAAAACACACATTCTCACACACACACACACACACACACACACACTATCCTAGTCTGTATTAACTCCATTATCATAAAAATAATCTACACAACTTTAAAGTTATAATTCACAGAAAATTTAATTTGTTAAATCAATCATTTGTTTTGGAGTAGGATTTCTTCCTCACTAATATTAAATAACAAAAATTACTTCATTTCCTGTCCCATGATGCTTCAATTATTCCTCCCTCTCAGCCACACCTCTTGGCTCCATTCATATATTCTTATACTAACTAGTTCCTCCCTGGTTCACTTCATGTAATCAAATAAGCATAAATATACTGCTACTCTAATTTAACAACAGATAAACAAATTGTCAACCACTACCCGCCTTATGAGCTTTATTATATTATTCATTGGAAGAGGTCTGGGTCACATACAACCCAGTCTATGGACTGATATTTGTGTCAGTAGAAACTGAATTTGAATTATTTAGATCTGAATCTGAATTGCATAATTTGAATTTGTATTTTTTAACTGAATCTGAATAACATGATTTGAATTAGAATTTTTAGTTTGAAACTGAATTTCAGCCTCACTAAAAATTAAACTTTTTTGTGTACTGTACTACAAATTCAAATCTCTAAATTCAAATTCAGATCGTTCAATACAAATTCAAATCTCTAAATT
>JAGRRF010004921.1:21591129-21606448 GCA_019097615.1 Morone chrysops
AGATTTTTTTTTTAATTAATGAAGCAATCGGGGTAGAATAGTAGATAATGACAGTAATCATTAGTTACAAACATTTAGGAAAAAAGTTTTATCCTTTGAACTTTTGGTTGGCTAATGAAATGTCTTGTGTTAAATATCCCATAGCATTGTCCTCCATCATTAAAGGTCCAATGTGTAACACTGAGGAGGATCTACTGTGATAAAATGAATATTATATTAATAGGTATGTTTTCATTCATTCATTTCCATTCATCACCTGAGAATTATTGTGTTTTTGTTACCTTAGAATGAGACGATTTTATCTACAGAGAGAGTGGGTCCTCTTCTACTCTTTCAAGAGTTTTGTGACCACCTTATTTTCTTTAAGCTGTATTCAAATGGTTGCAATCTGCAACCTAACCGCTATATTAGCTACTAAATCATACACACCAAGAAGGTGAGCTTTTGTTTTGGGATTGTGTGGGATGGTTTTTTCAGTTTTCGGACCAGCATAGCAATGTGAAACTTTCCACGGTGTTTGTGTAATATGGGTAAGTTAACATTCTGTCATTCAGTCTGCTGTATCAATCTCTCTTGTCAGAAAGTATAAACATTTTATGACCTATTTCTATGAAAAAGGGCTGCGCACCCCACGCAAAACAACTGTCTGTTAGATATTTTGTTTCAAACCAGGCAGAAATTCAGGTTGGAAGAAGAGATCGAAAGCCAGGTGTGTGCAGCTAGTAATTATTGACTCATCAGATCATCGAGAAACCAGTACAAAGTAAATATTTGTGCAATAGATAAAATGTATATCAAGATAATCCTGATTAGTTTAAATATAAGTGCTCAAATTGCTTATTGTGGTGATCAGGCTTTGGCTTAAAGCTGAAACGATGGAGTCTATGTGAATTTAGAAAAGTGAGGAGCCACCCACCTCAGGTCACAATAAAAACGTTTCTGTGCCAAAGAAAAAAAAAATCTAATGTTTTCCCTGCTTGCCTGAGAAAGAATTTGAGGACAGTGACTGACTGCTTCCCTGCTGCTGCAGAGCCCTTAGAGGGCCTTCCCCTTCCACAAATTTTCAACGGCGGCCCAGTTTAAACCCCCTGTCAATAGGAAAATGCGTTGCCTTTTCTATGATTATGTGCTTGTGAATAATTAAGGCAAAACTGCCAGCAAACACAGGAGCAAGCGCTGTTTATGCACACATTGGTTTGTGGCTTTATCAATTATACATCTACCATGCCATATGAACACAGAGGAAGGAGATGAAGAGCCTTTGCTCAACATGTCTATTGGGACAGGAGCATCTGCATGTGAAGCAATACAGTGTCATTCAGGCAGAATGATAAAAACAAGGTAATGCTTTAGCAATACAGAAAGTCTTTTTGAGGTTTAACTAAGAGCTCATGAGTCACACCAAGATTCTCCTTGAACACCAGCATTCTCTCAACGTTTTAAGCCCTCCTGTTCTGTCTTGAAATGTCACAGGTGGAGCAGCAGCATTTATTTTTCACCTTATTGATTAGAGTAAAAACAGCAGCCATGTGTTTTGCAAATCATCAACAAAGTCTTCTGTGGTCTCGGCTAGCATCTGGGGAGCCTCGGTGCCTGCGGCTACATTTTAGTCCAAAACAAGTTGCCGCTTCTGTTTCATTACCTGAGCAGAGGAGACGCAGAAACACAGTGCCACTAACAATTAGCCTGACGCATCCTGGCCTGATCTAGTCTATCACATCAGCTTTGTGTTAATGAGATTTAATGCTGACTTAATCTGAAGCTTGCTACTTAATGACACCAATTCAAGCTTTCGGTAAAGCTGACCTGACCCAGGAAATACCACCTGAATCCAGAGGCCAAAGGCAGGAGGGTAATTCTTCATGATGTGCTGGAATTATCTCTGCACCAATCTGTCTCTCAGGCATGACATACTAGCAGTTAACATCATTTGGTACATAACACATTCAATTGACATGGTTTTATAATGTTGATAACAGTGTTGCTGATAGAGTTGGGACAGATCCAATCACGTTTCACCTTTGGTATAGGCTGTCGATATTGATGCAATTCACATATCGGGTATCATACTGACATCACTGATCCAGATACTGTAGTGTGACGTTTTATTTCTCTGGGTTTTTCTAGATTTACATTGTTTTACTGCAGTTCATATGTGTCTGTGGAATTGCGAAATACAGAGTGGGAGAGGAAGAAAGGAAGTGAAAGACAGATGGATGTACAAAAAGGGGCAGACATGTTGTTTGGAGCATCCAGTCATGCAGTACTTATGAGACCTGTCTAGTAGTGTGAAAGACTCAAAGAAATCATGAGGGTTGAATGCACATTTAAAATATATGTATCAGTAGATATTAGCAGATATCCAAATTCAGAACTGATTTGTGCTTCTCTAGCTGTGGAGCTGTCAAAAATAATGATTTTAAAAATAATAATAATGAAATTTAATAAAAGATTTAAGTACTTCCCATAGGAGTGTGAAGTATACACTTTAGGTCAGTTTCATACAATTTCAGTTACTACAGATGTTAAAATAAATTTTGCTGTATTAAAATTAATATTCCTTACTGGAGAGTTGCACTAAAGGAGCCACGTGAAGCTATCTCAAATTCCTATTTAAAAGGTATGGTAAAATACAATGATCATGTTAGTTTGGTAACACCATTCCTATGCTAGTAAATCAAATCTTATGTTTGCAAATATAAAATATTTGTATAATATTATTTGTTATTAAAATATGTTAAGACAGCAACTCAGTCCATGCAGAAAGAAAGAAATATGCACACAAATGCATTATAAAGCCATGGCAAAGCATGGTACAATGTTGGCCAATATTAAATCAAGATATAGCACATTTAAAAACAACCACAGTTGACCATAGTGCAGTACAAATTAAAGTGCAAGGAATATCAGTAAAAGAAGCACATAACACCAATAAATCGTATCATCTTGATCATTGTAAAATTGTGCACTAACCTGATAATCTTAGTTAGCCTTCAAAGGATGATGACATGCCTCTTATCAACTGTATCAGTCTCTGACTGCATGCTCACCATTCTTTAGCTCTATCAATGAAAACATCACAGAAGAAGCACAGTTTCAGTAAAGGTCTCTGGCATTGGCAAAAATCAACAGAGGGCCCTTACACAACACCACTCTGCACAGCTCTGACTATTCTTAGGACTAATACTGTCATTTATTCATCCCAAGTGCATCTCTAAACCATTAGGGAGAGTGATATTTAAACCATCACCATCAAACATCCAAATGCTAATCAGTAAGGATTTAGTTTATAGCACTGATTTAGAAACAGCATTTACAAAGGTTTTCATAATAGAAAATCACATAAATACTAACAGCTATTAGTATAGTACCCATAGGAAAGGGATAGTAAGTTATAAGTCATTACCTAGAACTAGTAAACTAGATGGTAAAATAACAAGAAAGAACCCAAATAAATACTTAGTAGGTACTCAGTAAGTACCCAGTATGTATGTAGCAGGAAAGAACATGGTCCTGAACTTCATGTAAAAATACAAAAATGTAGAATCATTGGCTTTTATAGATTGGTATCGGCCAAGAGAAGTAATTACAGGTTATCGTATTGGCTGAAACAAAATCCATACTGTGCGTCCCTAATAAGCACCTATGGAACATCATCAAGCCACAACATTAAGTTATGGTATTGTTAATAAAGGTAAGTAAATGGAATGCATCAGTGTATTGAACACTGAAACTTTTCAATGTACATATAATTGTATTTCCTAGTAAGTAATATGTACCTACTGGGTAATATGTACTTATTATCCTTTCCTTATGAGTAATATTACCTAGATTCCATTACAATCCGGTTTCCATGTACTTAATAGGTAATAACTTTGTATTTACTAGCTTTTGTTACTTTCCTAATAACTATATTTTGTTACCATCTAATTCGCTAGCAAATACCAGGTAATTGGGGGAGTGTAAAATAAAGCATCACGAAAGGAATAATAAATGCACATTTTGAGTACCATATAATAAGTGTTTAGACTGCAAAAAAAATCATATATGCTATGAAAAATTAAAAGAACAACCTAGAAGTTTAAGGTTGCATACTTAAGGTTCATTCTCTCCTTTTATTGTTCCTTTACACTTTACCACATCAACTCACATTCTCACTGCACAGTTGTTTCTTTGCATGTACTCCATTCATACTCATTCTTTATATAGCTGGACCAAGGACTGAGGAAGAAAACCTTGGGATACAAAAAAAACACATAACACAAAGTAAATATATTTCAAAAGTCTAGGCCTGTATGAAGCAACACATTTCTTTCCCAGTCGGCACACAGTGACTGGATACTTCAGATTTTTAATTAAAAGGCCAATATCAGCCTTACAAACAAATCTTACCAACTAACACCTGGGTCCTGTCTCAAGAGCAAGAATCAAACAACAGCTAACTTCTGAGTGACACAGTACACATGCACACACACTCCTGCAGGGCCAGGTCTAATGGGACTCCCCCTAATCCTGCTCCTCTGAAAGGATATTTAAACAGGCTCTGATTAACGGGAGGGTGACAGAACAGTGTCAGGGCTACACAGGGCTATACACATACACACACACACACACACACACACACACACACACACACACACACACACACAGAGACAACTATGTTTCTGTCACCATGTCTCCACAGACAGGCAAAGAGCAGACAACCTCCATAATCACCAAACACTCTCATTTCTTCCACATAGCTTTGTGCCTCTCTCTGTGTATCTGTTTCTCTTTGTCTTTCCCTCAGTCTCTCCCTCCCACACACGTATTTCATCTCACTTTCACTATCATAGCTGGAAACAAAGCAGTAAAAGAAAGAAATGGTAATCTTTCCTCCCCCTCCATCCCCTTTTCTTTATTTCCTGTTGTCCTCCCTGACTCTCCTACAATGAATTAAACATCAGGACGTCAGGCTGCACTATTGCCACTGCTTCTGACGGGACAGCGGCCCCACTTTGTGTATGCACAGAGGGATTTCATGCAAGAAAGAAGGACTTGTTTCTAAAGTGCATGCAGGAGAGGTGGAGATGACGGAGGGGGGAGGAGGAGGTGAGGAGGTTAGGAAATGAAAGAGGATGCAGGAGTGAGAGCATTAGCCCTCCACTCGCTGTCCTCTGGATGCCCGTCTGTGTCCTCTTTCTTCCCTATCTCCTTGCTCATTCTGTCTTTCTTTCTGATTTGTCCCCTCTGCCACTCCTCCACTTCCACATCCTCCTTTTCTCCTTCTTGCTCTATCAACCCGTCTTCAAAACCCAGCGGATTGGTTTTCCAGGCACCTCATCAGTTGCAACTCCTTTTCTGATCACTTTCACACTTTCTTTCTCTCCCCATCTCACCCTCTTTCTACCTCTCCAACTCTTTCTCTTTGTGTTTTGCAGCTACAAAGCATTAATTTCTGCGCACACTGGTCGGTGTGTCACCAACAGAAAATAACAAAACATCTCATATCTTTTTCCTTTTTCTGAAAGTCTCCCCACAATCCATGTTTTATCTCTCTCAACCTCCGCCCCATACTACAGGCTAAAGCATAACACGACTCAGGGCCAATACACCTGCAGTGTTTCCTGAAGCCTCTTTTGAATCGATTGATGTCCATCACTTGTCGTCCTCATAGAACTTTTACACTTTTATTTCAACAAATGTTACAATCCACACTGACTACAAAAGATGCACATCATGATGCAATGCCATACTTTTTGCTATTTTCTTCTCCTGCTGTCTGTAATATACAAGAGTTTTGTCTGGTAAAATTCCGGATGAAAGCAACACTCCTTAATGACTAACTTGTAGGATGGATAAAAGTGGTGTGAGGCAAAACTTTCCCTTCATTTTATGTCTGAAACCACGTCAAGTCTTTTTAAGTCATATAAGAAAGTATTGGGCTTTTCACCTGGAACCATTATCAGGCCATTAGGATTCATCTTTTTTTCTTAAATCTAAAGATGTAAAGATATTTTACTCTGGATCAAAGTGGTGGTCATATTGACTCAAACCACTACTGTAGCTTAACACCAACAGAAAAATGAGAAGAAAACTAAACAGCAGAAGTTAGTACTACACACTGGCATACTAAAATTATAACTGCATATGTATCAAAGCAACCAATGAGTCCATTGGTTCTCTAATAAAGCCGGTTACAGAGAGAGTGAATGACAGCAGCCGTTAACCCTGCGCCACCAGGCCCAATCAATGAACTCTGTAACTCTTCCACTATAACAATTTACTGCTGTCCTAAATGGCACGATGAGATACTTAGCCAAGCTAAGACTGGGTGATAAAGAAGAAGGTTTGACTTGGGGGGACGAGAACAGTAAAAGTATTGTCCCAGACTTGATTTTGGGTTTATGCAGCAAACTTCAGACTTTAATTGTGGAAGGAGACTGTAAAGTAAAGTACAGTCTGACCGGGCTGAATTATCCACTGGTGGTGATGTTCAACATGGCTTTATGTGTCCCTTCAGGGACTGTGTGTGTGTGTGTGTGTGTGTGTGTGTTTGGCGGTTTGTAGCTCTTCATTAGCTATGTTCAATTTCTATGTGCCTGTGAGTAGAGGTGATCACAAATTTACAGACTTATGATTGGCTTTGGCTTTTGGGGTGTGTGTGTGTGTGTGTCTGTCCCAAGTCTCTATCAAAGGCAGATAATGCTTGCTCCTGTCCTATCAGCTGTGGCCCGAAGCCGAGTGCTGAGATAATTGAAGTTATTAGCCTTCTGCCTGTTAGCCAGCACAGAGCTCGAGGTGGGTCTCAGCAAGCCTCAACCTTGCTACACACACACACATCCATCCCTTTCCATCTTCAGTGTTTATCAAGGATCATCTCTACTGGAGGGTGTGTGTTAAAGCAGGCGGTGGCAGGACTGAAGAGTGGAGGGTGTGTGTGTGTGTGTATTGGTGGGTGTGCATAGGTGTGTGTGTGTAAGAGACACGTTTCCTTACAAACCAGGATTTATTCTGGAACTGAGTTCAGTGGGCAGACAAAGGATCAGGCAGGTGACAGTCTATAATTTTCTTATAATCATTGTCATGCATTGTCAAGCATTGTCAAGTATTGTCAAGTATTGTATGCGTAAACAAAGTCTGAAACATCATCCTCCTCTGTGCCATAAAACTCCACTGTTGTCGAAAACTAATAAAATTACATCAGTGACTCTCACTGTTGCACTAGGTAACATTTTTGTTTTAAATGAAACTACTGTCTCTTAGGGATAGTAAATTAACCAATTTGCATTGGTGCACCAGATACAATTTGGGATGAACTCGGGATGGATCCTTTCTAATATCTTTGCATCGACTTATTGATATAAAATTATTAGCAGAGACCCTACGACTTTACATTCAGAAATGTGACCAATAATTTTATATTTACACTGATTCCTCCTCTCTAAACTTTTTCTCAAGCTACTTAAGAAGAACCAAATAAAATAAAATCTAACTATCTGTACCATATTGAATTGCATAGCATCGAATTCCTTTGCATTGCATTGAATCTCACTGTGTTGAATGAAATCGTGTACTCGCACTGCATTGCAAGACAAATTAATTGTATCATATCACATTGGTAGTATTCATAGCTTCATATGGTAGCTTCATATGTATCTTTAATGTATCGGATTGTTGGGAATGCATTGGGACACATATAGCGTCGGCTTCAGTGATGGAGATGCACCTCTATACTGTATATAATTAAGCTGTTTTAGATATATGTCTTCAGGAGAAACCAATTGATTTGGGGCTGACATTCAGATACAGGGTGGGGAAGTCAGAAAGGATTGAGAGATGGACTAACACAATTTTGGCCTTTTCATTAGATTTGTTGACAACAAGAAAAATATCTGCAATAGTCGCACCTTAGTGCACATTTGATCGCCTCACAGCCTAGACGTGTTAACTCTGACCGACTGGGTTCAGTTTGTGTGGATGTTCATATACATAAATCTATAGGAATAAGTTGCATTAAACTTGCATATTTAAAATTTAAATTTAATCTTAAGCACTGTGTGAAAGATGTAATGTGTTATTTTTGATGTGTTTATTATTTGGAGCATGTTACAGTCACCTTCTCCTCAATGTCACCAAGACAAAGGAACTCATCCTGGACACATGCTGTAAACTTTTTGTCATACGTAAACTCAGGACTCTCTCAGTCAAAAAACACCTACTGCTTCTCCTGTACCATAGTATCATTGAACCCATCCACTTGTACTGTGCTACCTGCTACTTCCACTATGCTCTCTTTCACCAACAGGAATAAACTTTGTAAAATCACTAACACTTCCTCCAAAATAATAGGTCTTCCCACTCCCAACCTACCAGCCCTCATTAATATTGCCACTGCTCGCAGAGCAACTACCATAGTACAAAATCCCAGCCACCCTCTCAACTTATGCTTCACCCTTCTCCCATCAGGCTGTAGATACACACAGCTGCTCTACAAAAAGGCAAGCTTTGGAAAGAGTTGTGTACCCTGCGCTATAAGAGCGTTAAACTCACAAATTAGCGATGTGTTATATGTGTAGATATGTGTATATTGTCTTTATATGTGTACTATGTGTAGTTTGTGTGTTGTTGAATTCATGTTGAAGGTGCTCTTTGTACAGACTGAAAACAAATGTCCTCCACTGAGGACAATAAAGTATGAATCTGAATCTGAATCTGAATCTGAGCTTATGGAGTTATCTAAAATTTCCACCAGATCCATCCAACATTGGGATCAGATTTCTCTAAGGGTAGCTAAGCTGAAGTGCACGTGTTCACATAAAGGACAGGCTGTGTGCACAAAAACTTTCTGATCACAGAACTTCAAAGCATTCCTCAGTGTAAAAAAAGAAAGTATTATTTCCGTCCTGAAGCATCGCCCATTTGCAACAATAAGCACACAATTAATTAGCACTAACACCCAGTTAGGTGGTGCGATACACTGGGAGACTTCAGATGCATGTTTGTTTTCATGTTTGCATTATTTAGCACCAATTGTGCTGATTAAAAGTCATAACGGTGGTGGGGCCTCAGTCTCCTGGTGTTCCATCCCCAAGGCCATCTGGTGAGATCGCTAAACTAGTTTAAAATGACAAGGCAAGCCTCAAGACAACAACACAAGTCTGTGTTATCAATCCACTGTAGTTCTACCCCTTTCTCACACACTTCCAGAGGATGTGGGGAGGCAGTGTGAGGAACAGGCACTGGATCAGTAATGTTTCTCTCTGAGGCTCTGAAGCTTCCTAATGTCCAGCCATTATCACAACAGTCTATTTTACATGAGCACCTACTCTAATAAGGATGTTAATTAGACTAAATCATGCATTATTTAGCAAATACCTCTATGTCAACAGACTGTAGTTGTCTTCTGAATTTCAGTCTCATCATCGGTTGCAAATTTATCCAGGATGATGCTCCAAAATAAAAATAAATAAAAAATCACATACAGTATGGGTCAGTAAAGGGTCTGCTCACCAAAAAGACAAAATATTTTCTCACTTCCAGGTTATTATAATGAACTAAAACTAAGCTAAAGTCTAAAACATTTATTATAATAAAAGAAAACTCAAACAAATAAAAACTAAACTAAACACATTTCTAACATTTCTAAAAAATACAAAAATGATAAAACCCACTCTGGACACTAACTGAAACTAAACTGAACTGAAAACAAAAATTAAAACGAAGTAAAACTACAAAACTATAATAAATCTTGGTTTTATTTGTCCAGGTTTGGAAAGATGTTGGCCTTCAATCAGGAACATACAGGTGAATGGAATTTGGTATTTTTTCACAATGATGTTAAAGAAGCACTGTCCCTATTACTGTGAATAATCCACACAAAATTATGTCAAAAGCGTACATTTGAGCTACTTTCTAAGAAATAGTCCCCAAAAATTCAGTAGACTGTTCAGTTTATCAGATTATCCATAGTACCTGGTGCTGTTTGGATTAGATTTTCCCTGAATCAATTAATATATTAGTCAATAAACAAAAATGTTTGCTTTGAGTAAGCAACTAAATTGATTATCTTTAACTATTGACCGGTAAAAACTGATCCGAGAATTGTGACGTCCATTTTTGGCAGTTTCAAAATTATAAAGAATATAATTATTATTTGCAGCCTTAATTCAGATATCTCAATACTCGGACAAATACAATATAATATGGTAAATGTATACATAGATGATAATATCTTCTGTAAATACAATGGAACACAAGCCACCTCTAACCAGTCTATCTAACTGAGCCTACATCTGGTGGCCTTCCTCTACACTCTCACTATATTTCTGTTTCTTTTTCCTGATGCCACCAAAAGGAGGTGAGACTGTGTGAGAAAAACACAGCTTTGGCACTAAGCCGTCTTTATCTGTTTAAGACCACTGAGCTGTTACTTGTAAAATCTTTACATGTTAAGCCGATAAGTGCAGCAAAACAATAAACAACATCATCTCGGTGTTAGCTGGGGATCCCTCCTTTCATCTGACTGGAGATTAGGTTCATTTGCTCGACTTGCGGCGCCTCAGTTACCAAGATTAAAACCACGCCAAGGCTTTGTCATCCCCCGACGAACACAACGACAGGCATTACCTTGTAAAAGATTAAGCCGCGATTAGGCAGATCGGATACAATAACATCGCTGTCATGTCAGCTCGAGACAACCCACTGGCTGGCAGACTAACAATCAGATAGACACAGGTTTAAAAATAATAGCTGTAACAATGGCTGTGATGTACTGCCAAGGAAATGTCTTGGGTATCAGGTACTTTGTTATAAGTCTATTCTGGAAGATTTCCCACGAACCAAAGTAAAAAACTTCCAACATCATAAAAATCCCTGGACCCAAAAGCGGAGTAAGACTGAGGAGAAAGCATCAAGAGAGACCTTCAAACATGTTAATGTATATTTAACAAGGTGTGGAGAGAAACCTGTGGGGGTTTCTTAGTAAAAAAAATTAAATGAAGAGACATACTACATCTGCACAACAAACAAACACAGTTTTGGAACTTAGCTTTTTCATCCCAAAATTGTCGACAAGGCTTTTGCTCGTACTTTGTTCTTCATTTCATGGTGGAACTAACAGGTATCAAAGGCACTTTGTCATGTGGAATACCAAAATGCCAAATCTCCGCTGTGTATGGATTATTAATGCTGTTGTGTGTTCCCTGAAGCTTCAGGCAGAACGCCGGGGACCTGTAGCTCCTCTATACGCTCTAAATGGATTTCACAGTTCCCCATAGAGATATGAGGGAAGCCTAGGTAGGAGCCATGGGGGGGCACATCCAGAAAATCACAGCTTCGATTGCTGAGAATCCAAATAGCAAACACAGGTACACTCTGAGGTGGAAACGAGACTTGAATACAAGTTGGCGAATGTTCAGCTTGTCAACTAGCTTGGAGCAAATATGTTCTCCAGCATGTAAAGATGAAGAGTTTAACTCTCCAGGGCACCAAATAAACAGCCTCATGAGCTACAAACTCAAGATTTATTATTTTTAAAAACAAAACTTTTCACTCTTCTCAAAAATGTATCTGCTCACTTAAAAACACGTTCATTTTTGATTATCCCCTGTCACTTCAGAAATGTGTGAATGACTTTGCTGAATATTTAAATCAAAGGCTATCAAGCATAGAATGTATGCTTCAGAAGGATATCACACTTCAGTGTCAGCTCTTCACTTTAGAGTTAAGGAGCAATTTTGATATCTTCAAAAAGAGGAAGGAGAACTCACTAAAACATGAAAACCAAACCTCTGAGCCAGTCCCTGCCATCCGCCCGCCTGCCATTGATTGGCTCCTCTCTCAGTCCCCGTCACCCGCAGTGACCCTCGTTCAGCTTTAATTTCATGTCGCGCTCTCTCACCGGCCAGGAAATTAAAGCCAGCGCTTGTGCTGCGGTCACATGTAATGGAGGACATTAGAACAGCTGCAATTACCATGAACTGTCAATGTATAATAAGAATTGAATTAGACTACTCACTCACTTCACAAGTGCCATCCACAGTGAAGGGGAGAGAGAAAAGGGGGGGGGGGGCACTTTCCCCTGAGCATGTTTGGCCCCCTGCTTCATTATTGTGAACCAGCAAACTGGAACAGGGAGAAAATTGAGGCGGTTAAATGGACTTGGTCAAACTACACCAAATCCATTTACTGTCCACAATTTCATTTCTAAAAGTCCAACAAGCCCATTAAAATGAAGGAAAGGGAGACCTACTTACAACTAACACACACAACTGTGGACATGCATACACACTTGAATTTGCGAACAAAGACCAAACCTAATTAAAACCACTGTGTAAGTGTAAAAATGAACACTTTGGTAATCTGCTACTTTCTAGCAACCAATTAAGCAGCAGCAGTGTTTCCATTGAGCTGAGGTGCTGGCCACAGCAGCAGGCTCTGCGCAGGGTGAGTGAGGAGGAAGAGGTTGTGTTGGTGAGTGAGGGAGGGCCAGCATTGGGTGCAAAGGAGTGAGGCAGTGGGGAAAGCGGCTGTCTAAGCTGAGGCTAAGGTCAAAGAGGCATCCAAGGGCAGATGGAGGGGAGGCAAGGGAGCGAGCGAAGGTCAAGGGCTCCCATATGAGCACTCCTGCATTATGCACATCACTGCATATTTTATGCATATTTGTTGGATTGCAGAATGATGTTTTGATAGTATTCCCCTATCTATATCTCATTCGTCATGTATGTTTTCAAGGTTTTCAGGAATGCTGTCATGTAAGTGCACAAAAGCTGACAAATACACGCACAACAACACAAAACACACACCATTTGCTGCAAATGGTCTCACATGCATTCCGTCCATTGCAACTCAGTAGTGAAGGGGTTTTCAGTCAGTATCAGGAGCCATCCTGATTTTTTTGTCTATGGAGTCCAGTGGTGAGTGACAGCAATATAGCGTCTGTTTCTGGTTTAACGTAAGGTCTGTCTATGTATACTTTTCTTAATGTTTTCCGACACTTTTGGTGGACATACTTTTAAGGGGCGCATTTGTCCCCAAGGATTAACATTAACAAAGGTTGCAGCCATTGCAGCTCTTTTCGCAAATAATTTTACATCTAACTCCAGAAAATAAGAGTTTATTAGTTGGAAAGACAGTTTTGTTGGGTTTTATTTTGTTCTGTCCTAATGTTTTGGTCTGAGATGCTGGTGCTTCAGTGTGACATCCAGTGACTCAGAAGGTAGAGCAGGTCGTCCACTAAACACACCAGTGGTGCTTCAATCCCTGGCTTCTCCCATCCTCATGTGAAAGTGTCCTTAGCAGGAGACTGAATCCCAAGTTGCTCCCAATGGGTTGGCCAGCGTGCATCTCCATCGCCATCGGTATGTCTACATGTGTGAATGAGAGGCCAATTGTAGAGCATCTTTGTTCACACTATACAAAGTTAAGTCTATTTACCATTTACCATGACTGTCAGAGATCTGGGAACATACATAGCTAAAAGTCACACAGGCAAGAAAATGGAGGTCAAAGTGAGTGCACACGAAATGCTGCTAATAAATTTATCATAATTATTTTAGTCTTAACCTTTGTTTTCTCTCCCAAAGTACTTATGTGGGAATTCCAACCTATCTCATCATTTGACTGCTCATGTTTCTTGACTCTTCTTATTGAAGTTGAGGTTGACTTATTGAGTACAATGTTGTTATTACTGATAAGAAAATGATGGCCAAAACTACAAAAATAAGACCCAAGTCATAATGAACTTAAACACACTTGAAACCTTATGATTTACCTCACAATGAAACACTGGTATTTGGGTCAGTGGTTAAAGTTAGGGTTAGATTGCTGTTTAGGTTAGGATAAGGGTTAGGGTTAGGCAAGTACTAGCTAAGGTTAGGGTTAGGGTGTGTCTTAATGGCCAAAGCTACAAAAATTAGACCCAAGTTGGTCAAAGTCATATACATCCTTGCCATTACTTAACTTGCCATATTTTACAACTAGAATGATAGGCAAAGTGCCAGGGACAGATCTCACTGTTCCACCTGACTGCACCAGCAATGAATGTTTATGCATGCAAACACAGTTTTCTGTATGGTTACTGGAAGATGAAAGTAGAGTTTGTGTGTGTGTGTGTGTGAGAGAGAGAGAGCAGCATAATGCAGAGGGTGATGTTTCAGCCACATGTTTGATTCATTGGATCTAATGTTCCCGATAGTGAAATGTTAACAGGTTCAGTAAAATTAAATAAAATTAACAGTTGTGTGTGTGAAAAACACTTTGGGTCTCTATTAGTCACCTCTATCTTATTCTGTGTCATGTTACTCTGGTCTACGGTGCTCCATCTGACCCTACACAATTTTCTATATAAAACTGACTATAGAACTAAAGTTAAATAATGAAGCTAATACTCCATGAAACATAACTACACTTCCATGAGTTTGCCTCCCACCCCAGCAGCAGCTGATAATGGTCTCTTTAAGCAGGAATAAAGCCTCAGTGTGATAGCACTCCTCTCTCTTCTCAAAGTTTGCCTCATGATTCATTTGCCCAAAGTGAACATCTCTCCAGCACATTAGAATAACTGATGCATCCAACAAAGTTGTCAACCAATATTAATTGCTTAATTAAAAGGAATGTATTGTCGCTTCCAGTTTACAGGCAGCTCAGTCTCTCCTCTGAGCATTTATAGTAGATGGGAGATCAAGGTGGGTGGACGTGTATGAGATGGAGGGGTGGCGTAGGAGGAAATGAAAGGACAGGAAGGATGAGAGGAACCAGAGAAATGTTTCTATTCTCATACATATGTAAACTTATAAAGCCTGCATGTATGGATGCATGGCATATTAACTTCAGTGAGCAAGTGGAAGCCTGCTGCAGTAATTTCTATATGCTACAGTCATGTCTGCATACAGAATAATAACACACAGAAATGACTTCTTTTGAAGTAATAATCAATGACTTCTGTGGTTTATTTGGCTTCATCTTTGCTTCAAAGTGTTCATTTATTGTTTTTGCTCTCCACAAGATCACTTATAATTTAAAGGTAATGTGTGTTTATAAAGCAACTACATCCTATTTTGACCATCATTCCTATCAGCATAATTGTTGATGTGCTAGTGTATACACAGTATACAAAATTGTTGATTTTCTTTTAATAAAATCAATCAAATATAATATAATAGTATGTATTATAAATGTAAACATATAATTTATCATTTGTAGGGCATTTGTCTGTGATGTTTCCCCAATGTCCAATATCGACCTATACATCGTTATCAGATTTTTAGTTCGTCTAAAATCATGTAAAGTCTGTTTTTTAATTATACATTCACTGCAAAATTTCAGGGGTTATGTGGGT
>JAGRRF010004921.1:21615037-21631456 GCA_019097615.1 Morone chrysops
GGTACCTTTAGGCTATTGTAAAGGGCTATACAAATAAACTTGATTGATTGATTGATTGATCGAACCAGAGTGGTTGGTGTTCAAAGCTTCCATTGCTGAAGCTGAGGCTGTGAGCTGTAGTCTTAAATTCTTGGGTGCCTTAACTGAGGAGGTAATTGAGCGGTGGAAAGAGCACTTTGGGGAACTCCTGAACCCGACTAGTCCAACAATCCCGCCCTCTGTGATTGAGACAGGGCTGGAGGATGATGGGGAAATCACTGAGGTAGTCAAACAACTCCACATTGGAAAAGCCCCAGGGATTGATTGCCCAGAAATGCTGATTGCCCAGAAATGCTGACGGCATTTCGGTCGACGCGCCTTTTCAACATCCCGTGGAAGTTGGGGACAGAGCCAAAGAAGTGGCGGACTGGAAAGAAGGGGGGCCAGAGGGTGTGTGCCTACTACAGAGGCAACACACTACTCAGCCTCCCTGGGAAAGTTTACTCTAAGGTGCTGGAAAGGAGGGTTCGGTTGATTGTCGAACCTCTGATTGAAGAGGAACAGTGCAGGTTCCGTCCAGGTCGTGGAACAACGGACCAACTTTTCACTCTTGCAGGCGTTTTGGAAGGGGCCTGGGAATATGCCCATCTGGTCTACATGTGTTTTGTGGATTTGGAGAAGACGTATAACCGGGTTCCCCAGAATATTCTGTGGGAGGTGCTGCGGGAGTATGGGATGAGGGGGTAACTTCTCAGGGCCATCCAATCCCAATTCCTGTACTTCCAAAGCGAGAGTTGTGTCCGGATTCTTGGTTGTAAGTCGGACTCGTTTCCAGTGGGTGTTGGCCTTCGCCAGGGCTGCGCTTTGTCACCAAGAATCTAAAACCACCACACCAAGATCAGAGCAGGTTCCTTACATGCCATCCAGAACAGGAAGTATTCCACTGTCTGTGATGACACACACACACACACCGCTCCTGTTCCTCTGCATCCTTCACCACGTTTTTTGCCTCTGATCTGCTCAGTCAATTCCTACACACTCTCACTTGGATCTCACTCCACACTTATAATAAGTGACTAATGAATAATGACATTTATCATTGAAATGAGTGTTCCTTTTGCCACTATCTATCACTGACTGCTAGAATAGTCAGTCTTCCTCTGGCCAGGCCATCATCACGTTTATATCTACTGATGTGGAAGATTTGTAAACAAAGGTCCTCTGATACACATTCTGCTGCAATAATTTAATTAGTAAACCAACAGAAAAAAAAAATGCATTAACAATTTCCATAATCATTAAAAGATATTTTATCAAAAATGACGGAATTTGACGAGCTGGGTCCAGTCTCTCAGAATTAAGGACTTACTGTTTTTCTGTTAAAATAAAATTATGACATTAATATCTTTGGGGTTCTGACTGTTTGTCAGATAAAATAAGACATTTGAAGATGTCACCTTGGCCTCTGGGAAACTGCAACCAATCTTGTTGACATGTTACAGGCTACAAATAGAAAAAGACCAGTTTTATTAATAAATTCAAGATAGTTAATACTAATTATAAGAATAGTTAGAATAAAGTAAAAAATATTCACAGGCCATCAGCTTTCAATTGTCCCGTCCTTGTCCTGACACTTCGCTGAGAGCATACGACTTAGAGGGTTGTGGGTGAGATTTTTCTGTGTTCATTAATGGCATGATTGCTGATTAGCATTTAGATACAGTATGGGACATTTCCCCTGGGCTCCCTTAGGTGCAGCTCTGATAGATTGAGGGGCTGCAAGCTAATGTGTCCTCATTGGACAACAGGGTGCTGCGGCTCCTACATACAACAGCAATTCAGTGGAGTGACACCACAAACCTCCAGCCAGACTGATGGCAGGAGCCAAGTAACTGAACTGTTGTGAGTGTAGAGGAGGTGGACAAAATACTCAAAACCTCTAACTGTATCTGAATGCCCCGCAGAGCAGTTTCATTTCTTTGATTGCTGTCATTAAGTCTTGTACACATCATGTTTGTAGTGTTAATTCATTATTTCTTAATGCAATTTGTGCGCATCTGTTGTCTTGATTTTCCCAAAAAAATATTGTCTAATGTCTGTTGCCAGTGTTCCCATTTGATTGAAAAACTCCTACATGAGAATCCCTTTTATTGGCCAGGTATATGTACACATACAAGGAATTTGACTCCAGTTTTATGTTGCTCTCAAAGTACATACACAGAAGAGTATAAATAAATAGGACAAGTCCTCCAAATAAACCACACAGTATGTTTGTAACTGTCTTAAAGATGTTTATTACAATAAAAAGAAAGCAGTACGTAGGTTTTAGTGGCATCTAGTGGTAGAGCTGCAGATCGCAACCAACTGAATACTGCTTGCCTTCAGGGCATGTAGGAGAAACTATGGTGGCTGCAAAACCTGCAAAAAATGCAAAAGACCCTACAACTAGAGCCAGAGTTTGATTTGTTCGTTCTGGGGTGCTGTAGAAACAGGGCTGAGAGGTAAACTATTAATGTGTTTGAGAATATACAAAATAAATTTGATTTGGATCGAAAATTATTTGAGATGTTTAAAGACACTATCAGCAGGAAAGCAACTACATGTACGGGTGTCTTTTTCATTGGCTTTCCCATGGTTATGTTTACATGTGTAACAATAAAACTAAAACTGACACAGAAAAAAGATAACCAATAAAATCTCACCTCTAAGCAGCTGTGAGCTTGCACCCTGGTGTCATAAGCAGACACACACAAACAGAGCAGAACTGGAGACGGAGCTTGAAATGGTTAAATTGAATGGACTTTTTATAGCACTTAGATTACTCCATTCCATCTCATGCACTCCTCTCTTGCTCCTTCCCTCCTTCCCTCTTTACTACTATTACCATCTCTACTATCTTTCTCTTTATAAGAGGGGTCAGCTGTCCTTTCACATAGCTGTCAACTCTCAGGCCCTTTACAGCAATCTGACGACCCCCCGCACTCCTTCCTCCTTGCTCTATGTCTCTCTTGCTCTCCCTCTTTCTCCCAGTCTCTCACTTGGCTGTCACATGCACTGGGGGTGATTGGAGGTGAGCCGATGGATGGGTGGAAAAAAGAAAAGGGGAAGAAAATGAGGTAAAAGAATAGAATGGACACGGAGGAGGAAGATGGAGAACAATGGATACCAGATCAGCCTTTATGGATAATGACAGGCTAGAGCTAAATAAAAACTCACAATATTAGACTGAGAGGAGAGGAGAATTACAAGAGAGATAGAGGAATGAGAAAGTTATGGAGAAAGGAAAAAAAAGCAAAGAAAGAAAACAGAAATAATTTTATCTCCGGTCTCCTCCTTTAGAGCTCTTGTACAACGGTTCAATGACTTTCTCTGTCTCTGAGGATTTAAGGTCAGCCCTGTGTGTCAGAAAGGAAATGTCCTTGTCCCCACCTGTCGCTGTAGCACGCTATTGACTGGACCAAGGGGGCATGATTGGCAGGCACAGAGGCCAGTCATTTAGGATTACAAGAGCACTGAAATATCCCACTGACATCAAGGGGGAAGGCAGCCATGGATCAACAGTGGCACACATGAAGCCGCTAGTCAGTTCATCACCTGTCAGGATCCTCCCTGTGAGGAGCTTCGTATAAGCACAGTTTAATGTTCTACCTTGCTGCTTACACTGCATAGTCAAATATGTGTAATTAAACCTACGTCTGACGTCACCCATAGGTTTCTGAACAGCCGTTGTGGGGCTCAGTGTGGTCCGCTCTGGATGTCGCCCTCTTGGCAGTCCTGACTCCACCGGCGTTTTGCAAATACATTTGCATGGATGGAGCTGAGATGGCCAAAATAAAGCCTGGTTACTGAACAACAGCCGCCTGGGATGGCTTTAAGCCTTTAAACAATTTAGACAGGTTAATTGTAGTAACAGGAAAGATTTGCTAAGGGAGACCAAAAAAGTTTTCTGTACAAGGCTCTTTATCTATGCTGTAAAGTTGGCATATGGACTCAATTGTTGTGCCAGCCTCAAGAAGCCATCCTATGAACTGCAGGTTATGGAACTTCCACATTAGCTTCCTTTGCCAGCCACAGATGTTGCTGCTTGACTATTAGCTGAGCAGTTGCCAATAACATCACTGTTCATGGTGCTGAAGAGGATGCTGAATACGGCTGGGACATACAACACTTAGTGCCTATTTTCATTCCTTGATGACCTCTATGAAAGACAGGTGAAGAGAGTGAGGCAGAAACATGGATCTGTTTGTGTTTATGAAACACTATAGACCTCTCCTTAAAATGCAGCTAAAAACATATGCTAAAGGTTTCTGAATTGTTTTGAATTTTAGGAGATTCAAGCTTTTCACTCAGTCTCCATCTCTGCTCCGACTCATTCTCTCTCTCTCTCTCTCTCTGGGGTAGTAGTGTCAATCTGCCTGGCTCGCCCTAAGCCCCATGCCCAACTCTCTCTCTCCTGCAGCCAGATCCCACCCACCCCCTCTCCTCCTGTCCTTGTCACTGCCTGGTGCCGACCCCTTTTCACCAGCTAATACCACTTCACCCTTTTTTTACCCTCCTCCTCCCACCCCGGGGACTCGCATTCAATCGCGCTATCTTCCTGCAGCAGGCCTGTCAAATACCCCGCCATCGAGCGAGGCAAATCGGCCTGGAGAAGGGAGGGGTGACTACGGTGAAAGAGACAGAGCTGGATGAAAAAAAAGGGGGATGGAGTGAATGTGATGGTAGAGGGAAAGGGAGGAAAAGGAAGGGGTAAGACTAGGAACAGAGGGAGGAGGTGGACAACAGTGAGGATGAGGTGGAGAATTCAAGGGAAGAAGGGATGTCCAAAAGCTTGACAAGTGAGTGGATGGAAGCAAGAAGGCATTCTGAGGAGAGAGGAAGAGACGACAAATGATGAGAATTCATATATCATTCGTCCAAGGAGGATCAGTTCTTTCCCTCAACCTTTGTCCCATCTCGCCTCCCTCCCCTGGCTTATCATCTTGCCTGGTTTGGATGAATATAAGCTGTCTATTGTATGTCTGAGTCTCTGTCTGAACCACCAAAGCAGTTTCTCTACAATATGTGACCTGCTTTTGGCGACACAAATTTGTGATACATTTAATGTAACTTCAATCACGAAGAAGAGCGTTGGAATAGACTGAGAACAAAATAAAATATTGGGCGACTTATAGTGTAATCAGTTGACTAATAATGCACTTCAAAGAGGCTGGTGGTCCTACTTACTCCCACCGTTTCTTTTGCAATCACAAAACCCAATGACACACCCTGTAGCAAGAGTCAACTGCTTACTTTAGGGGGAAATAATTCTGGTATATTCAACATATAAACCTTCAAAATCTTTTATTTAGAAAAACATGTTGTGTGTAGTATAACATTCATAGATATGATTATTGTATAATCACCTGACAGTGAGAATCATTGTGTTTTTGTTCACTTAGAGTAAGACGTTTGTATCTGCAGACTCCGCGGGTTGCCTTCCATGGTGTCCGCCATGTTTCTACAGTAGCCAAGAACAGACAAACCAAGCCAAAACACTAGCTCTAGATAGATTCATGTTTATGCATGCAGGTCCCCTTTACCAGACTGGTGTAAACGTTTTGAAAAAAGAAGGTCTGGATTTTATAGAAATTCTTCGAATGTATAAAACCTCTTATAGCTCACCGGGTCGAGTTCTAAGCTTTATTAATTAACTTTTGTCAATATCGACATGCTACACATCGTTAGATCAGTTAGATTCTCCACAATTCAGCCCTTCAGTTCATTTTACAGAAACCATGAATACCAAAGTATCAAATGAATAATTCATAAATTGTATGTTATTTGATAGCTTCATTTTCATACAAGCAAGATTTGCTGAGCAAAAAGAATTAAAGGCCTGTCCCATATAGATGGCTGTTCCAAGTAAAGGCAGGTTGACATCAGTGATTAGAGCATAAAAAAGCCTGATCTATTCACTATATTTTTGTTTTACATACGTTATGTACATTGATTGTAAACTACAACATGCTCAGAACACAACTATAGCAGAAAACAGACACTACATGCAACTGGGGCAAAACTTTATACTATTTTCAAGAGGACAGCAGTGTTTCCCACACAGACTATTTGGGCTGGCCACCCAGGTTATATTGTTTTATAATTTGGTACCACATTGGTTTCAATAGGCTACATCATTTAGAACAAGTATCCTCTCCACACGCGTCTCACCTGCTGTTGTAAATAACTGGTGAAAAAACATTTTTTAGGCGACTTTATAAAACATATTGTTAAAGAGAGGTGTAGGTAGGTATGTGCATGTGTATGGAAAAGGAAAATGCTAAGTTTGAGTAAACACTAAAATAAGGTGGAGAATGAAATAAAACTTTAATGGAGAAACAATAAATAACCTATTAGAGATAAGGTAATATATTCTTTAAAATGTTTCTGACACATGTACACTGTCATTATGTAGGAAACAGTGAAGCAGTGAAAAAAACGTACAGGCAAACTGAGATTTAAAGCTGAAGATTGTTAGCTATGCCCTATAAGTCACTGCAAATGTTCTGGGTCTCTTTTTTTATTTTAATTAGGCATCTGTATACTTGTTTTTAACATATAGGCTTAATTGGCTGGCCTGCACAGTGACCAGCATTTAATAAAGCACCAATTCACATCTGAAAGCCTAAATATTAGCAAATCCTTAAATACAAACATTGAAATCTCTGGTAGAAAACACACTAACACACCCAGCTGCAATCATGGGAGACAAATTTCAGCTAATAACAGAGGACAGTTAAGGCATTATTACAAGGTTTTAGTATAATAACACCTTCCTACAATAACATCACTTAGAGGGATGAAAGATTGCCCTTACAGAGGGTAAAAGTATATCTTTGTGCACTGAGGACAAGAATATCAAAAAATATTTGGATACTGAGCAGAGATCTGATCAAACAAGACTACGTGGAAACCTACTATATGGCTTGACCATGTATGATGAGTGGTAGTGTCTATAATGTAAATTCCTAGATATTAAATGTCCATCTGCAAGAGAGGGTCTAATTCTTATACCACAGCTGACACTTATAGTGGTCAGATTTTTCTGTTTTATCATCCAAAATCACTAACTGATTGAATGACTGTTGATCTTTAACTGAGACAAAGCAGACTGTCCCTATAACCAAACAAATTGTTGTCGTACAACAAAACTTAAAAATCTCTAAGGTTGTATTAACCCCACACCTTTCAGACATCTAACATAGATTTTGAGGTAAAGTGCAAGAATGCTCTTTATTAAACATGGCTCAGATGGTGTTGTATGAAGCAGTAACTACAATGGCTAATTGTGCTAATTGCATAACAACTGTG
The DNA here is from genome assembly GCA_019097615.1 of Morone chrysops. Taxonomy (NCBI): domain Eukaryota; kingdom Metazoa; phylum Chordata; class Actinopteri; family Moronidae; genus Morone; species Morone chrysops. The sequence goes on from JAGRRF010004921.1 coordinate 21,622,367, forward strand.
TTATGATTCTCCTCCAATAACTCCTTAAATGGCACATTTAGACAAACTATTGAAATAATTAGATTAACCTTCCCACTTCCTTTTAAAACGGGGGCGACTGTGGCTCAGAGGCAGAACGGGTCGTCCTCCAGTCAGAAGGTTGTTTGGTTCGATCCCCGGCTCCTCCTGGCACGTGTCGAAGTATCCTTGAGCAAGATACTGAACCCCAAGTTGCTCCTGCTCCTGCCACGTGTCGAAGTATCCTTGAGCAAGATACTGAACCTCAAATTGCTCCCGATGCATATGTGTGAATGTGTATGAATGAGTTAGTTTCTGTTCGATGGACTTTGCCATCGCTGTGTGAATGTGTGTGAAAGGGTGAATGTGGCACGTAGTGTAAAAGCACTTTGAGTGGTCGGAAAACTAGAAAGGCGCTATACAAGTACAAGTCCATTTACCATTTACCAAAACAATTAAGTTCATTAGCATTTTGAGTTGTAGTTAGTCAGGGTGGAACAACTTATGGATAATTCCATTTATAACAATGCTGCACCCTGGTAGCTCACCTGGTACTGCTGGTGGCTCATGTATATATTTAAATTGCGATTTTTCTTATTGGAGTAACTAAGAAAGCCAGCTCTCAAAACGCATCAGACCAAATATATCAATCTTTTCTTAAGTCCATGCTCTTCAGTTGATGTTCGACAAGACCTTTATAGCCCTGTGTATAATGCTTTACTTTAAAAAATTGTTAAAGGATTTTTTAAGAACCACACTAGTTCTCCATTCTTATTCATACACTCTCATTCTAATCAAAATGCTTTTTGTAGAAACAGCACAATCCTCTGATTGAAGAATTACATTCTTTAAAAAAGGTGCATACTGTCTATGCCTGCCTTGTTAGAGTCAGCTTCTTTTTATACAAGTTGCCATCCTTTTCTCCTCTGCTTACAGCGCGCTGCTTTTCCTCAAAAATCTGTTTTTTCACTAGCTCAAATTTTTCTTCTCATTTCAGCCCAAATGACTGATCTCTCAAAACTCTCAACAATCACCCACCCCCACCCCAAACCTTCTCCTCCAGACTCTCTGTTTTAGAAGAACCTAAATCACCCAAAGGTGAAATATTTAGAGGATACGAGTAACAAAGCACTGCAGTTCTGGCCTCAGGCTACAACTACAAAAAGAGAAAAGTGTTGGCTAATTGTGTGATATGCATGAGTGAAATGATGAGGGCACAATTTTGCAGGGTGGAAGGTGGGCCTGAGGAAGTCAGTCGGTGCATTGTACTGCAGGGAGGCTGAAGCCCCCGAGGATGGAGTCTCTGATTTTAAAGAAGATGAATGTTTGAATACAATGATACCTTCAAACTGATGGCGAGAGGAATAGGAGCAAATATGGGTGTTGAAGTGGTTGGAGACATGTGATGTGTGTGGTCTGCGGCAGCAACAGATTTATAGGTGCGTGTCCAGGCTGCAGTGTGCGGACATAAATAAGAGTGAGGGGAAAAAGCTCTCTATTGAACATAATCAAGCAGATTCTTTAGAGTGCCAGTCATCTTACACACACAAGGAGAGGTCAGCACCTCTAATATCCACCTCCATTGCCTTTACTTTACTTTGGTTGTGCAGTAACAATATACACACACAAACATTTAAATACAGAGCAAAATGTGATGCAACCTAATGAGGATGTCTGTGGCTATGAGCCAAACATCTCTTACCAGGGCGTCACACTCAGAAACACAATCACACATACACACATGATTCATTGAATGAACTCTCCTTTCATCTCACATATTTATACTCACTGCAAACCCATGAGACTGAACTGTAGTTGAGAAGTGAACCGCTATTGTAGAACTGTGGTTGTGGATTCATCCACTTCTAATTGACAGAGCAACCCACCCAGAGAGGCTGATTGAAATATTCCTTCCAACCTTTGTGGGAGAAAAAAAAATCTGCAGTGAAATAAATAAAGCTAGAATTCAAACAGATGCTCAGAATTCCTTAAAACTTTAAAAAGGTTTAAACATTTACTTATTTCAGTGGATTCATTTAGATGTATATTTGAATACTTATTCATTTATTTTATTACCTAGTCACTAATTTAATTTAAGGAGAGGTATTTTTTTCACATTTTATTTCACTCGATATTCATTACTTAATTTCTTATGCATTTATTTAATTTCTTCTTTATACATCTCATTGTCAATTCAATAATATATGAACTTGCTTTGCTTAACATAATTATGACCCATCTAGTCTTTCCCATCTATATTTACTCATTGGTTGGTCAGATACAAAAATATTCCATCAATGAGCATCCAAAAGATGTTTAACAACATCACTAACACGCTGATATAAATTATTTCATTATTCATCATATAAAAACATATTTTTACTTGTGCAAACAATTTCACATTCACGACCATAATCATTAAGTGAGTTAGAGTGAAGGTAATAATCAATATAATAATAATCAACTTCAATACCATACTTTTTCATTTTAATTCAGTCTAAATAAAAAAAATCTAAATTTTGCAAAATTATGATTTAAACCAGTGTGTGCTGCAGACATGTTTCAGTCGATACCAAAAAACAATGTCTAAAATAAACCACTCTGAAGAAGTTTGCATATGAATAGGAAGACCTAAATTCCTTGAGCCACACATGTATCACCAGAAAATAAGTACAAAGACTAGTTGGGTATAATAAAATACTAGTATCACAGCCTTCGACAACTCTTTAGATTCAATAAAGTATTAATAAATAAAAGCCAGACATTTAAACAACAAAAACAACAGACATGAATTAAAATCAGGAACGTTATTAATGTGAGTAACATGGCCAAAGGCTATGTAGACAGACTTAATCAAATGCAAGCCATTTTTCTCATGATTTATTACACTGCATGGCTTTAGGCAATGCTGGAATTATTCTCTTAGTATTACTCTGTAAAAATAACTTGCTCAAACATAAGAAGAAAATGGGATACATATACAGTACACCAAAAGTTGGATCATGATAGATCATTGACAGTAATGGTTCTTCTGTTAGTGACATGTGTTAACTGAAGTTATATTATTAAAAATCAAAAACCTGAAATATGACTGCAGTAAATGTAAAGTAGCTAAAAACATGCCTTGAAACTGACCGTAAATTGAAGCACATTTTTATGTTGTCAACTGACCTTCAATGAACTAATAAAACGTAAATGAACAAAGTGGTACAGATGATCTCCCTAACAGCGCCTAAGTGAACACTGGGACTCCACACTGCAGACCCTCTTCCTAAAGGAGAGGATTAGAACACTGTATCCAATATGAACTGTTTTACTTGGAGTCAGTGCAGAGGACATCCTGGACACACACTGGACGCTTTGCTTGCCTGCAATTATGTGCGAGGACAAATTATTACCAAACAAGCTCAGAGAAAGTGAATAAAATGTGAAGCTTTAAAATAAAGCGTACAATGACATTCTGTGCTGACCCTCGGCACATCAGAGTGCACTCCTGCGCCAAAAGTGACTTTCAGTAAATCTCTGTAATATACTATGGGAACATGACTCATGAAAATGAGCTGAACTAGTATGTTCAGCTGACAATTTACAGCCATATTTGCCAAGCTCCCTTTATTACCGGTAAAGCTCGTACATCCGCCCATTCAGTGCTCTGAACTTTTCCACCACAGCCGCTTTGTTTCAACATTCTGGGTAATTACACAGACGAGATGATGTCTTCAGGCACAACAATAAGATTTAACTAAAAAAATATTAAATGCATCACAAAGCAATGGAATATCACTGTTGATGTCTGTGTTTTATCTAGATTTGCAACGATGAGTCAATAAATACATTTGTTGTCAACTATTCAATTAATCTCCAACTATTCAATTAATCACTGTCATTTTTTCAGAAGAAAAGACCAGATTCTTTGATTTCAGCTTCTTAAATGTGAATATTTTTTGCTTTCTTTAGTCCTCTATGACAGTAGACCAGGACGTCTCCTTGGGCTTTGGAAAACATTTTAAACCATGATCTGGTGTTATTATGGATCAAACTACTAACTGATAAATCAAGAAAAGAAAATTTGTTGCAGCCCTCGTTTTAACACAATCACATCTATAATTACAAAATAGTAAGATTAATTGACGTTAACCTTTAAAATCCAGTATTGTATGTTTTTTAAAACTTTCATTCTGTGCACCAGGGTCCATTATGTCCACAGGGATTTAAAAACAACGTGGATGCAGTCATTTTCTTGCCATCTTTCAAATCATTTTTGGATGTTTCCTGAACGAGAGCCCAACTGCTATTGAAAGCGCTGGCAAAGCAAACAGCGTCAGAGAATACAGAGAATAGAGCTGCTGAGGAAAATATTTTGGGAGAGAGAGTGTTTGCTGAGATTTGCAGAACACCTGTTTCTGAACAACTCCGGCCTCTCGCTACAAAACCTCTCTGAATACGTATTAACGGTTCACGGCTCTGTTAAAGCCCTTGTTCACATGCAAATCCCGCTCTCACTCCCTCCTAAAAGCCTTCGTCGATGCGTTGTCTTCACTGACGCACACACACACACATTTTCTCAGGGAGTTGTCACTGTGTTCAACACCAATGTCTCTCTTTCTCTCTCATCTTTTTCTCCATCCATCTCTTATTCTTGTGTATAGGAGGGATTAGGCCTAAGGAAAAAAAGACTTATCTGTGCTGTCAGTATAGCACACCAGACAATACCAGCAAACACCAACAAACACACACACAACACTGTAGTACATATACTTTTTAACCAACAAAGATGCTCACTCAAAAACAGCTTGTAGGTGCAACAAGCTACAGTAGTGATACAATTCATCATGGGCTAGGATAACAACTCTGCTTAAAGAGATTAGGCCGCGTGTGAAATACTGTACCAATCCCACCAAAAAGATGCAGAGGAGGTTTTTAAGAAAGCTCCAAATGCTGTGGGTTTTGTATGCATGAGGGGAACTGCTTTCAGAGGGAAAACTTTTTGAATGGCGTCTGACTGTGACAGTCGGGAAAGTGTGTGTGTATGATAAATTACAGAAGCAGTTGAAGGGTAAAGTGTAATGTTCTCTAATGAAAATGGATGTTTATGAGAAAAAAGAAAGATGTAAATGGAATATGTCATTCAGAATGAATTGTTATTGTAGAAATTATCGGGTGATGATGATGAAACAGTCGGCAATTAGTCTGTGGAGGTTTGTCCTATTAGTTTTCGTTCTGAGCAGACAGCCACATTTTTCATTTAGCATTTTTTCTCTTCTACTCTTGACATTTTCTGTAAATTGTGGCAAGGTTGTAAATGCTAGAGAATGTCTGCGCCCAAACATGTTGTGTTGTTCCTTGTGTGGAGGATCTACATACCAGTGTTTGCACCCTCACAATAAAGAACTTTACATCTGCACATACACAGCAAAAAACACACACTTGCATGGACACAGCAGTGCTCCGACACACTCATCATACACACTGCCTCGACTTTTGTCTTCCCTTTCAAAGAAACAAAACAAAACAATAAAGTCAACTTTCTCCCAGCTCTGCCTCCACAGCAGCAGGAGCAGCAGCAGCAGCATTTCCTGACGCGCTGCTGCTGCTCCACGCTGAGAAGCCTCTTTGATGTAGACACACCCTGCCCAAGTGTCACCCACTAAATCCTTATTGTGCGAGTAAATCCCGACAAAAGCCAAAGATATCCTACCCTCGACACTTCACTCCGGAGCCTGGCGGCCCCCAGCTAACATTCCTTGATCCTCCAGGAAAACACCCTCCTTGACACACTCACACACACACTCATGTATGTGGAACACATGCACTTGTATCAGTGTAGATACTCATGAAAGTAATTTGTGCATTTGCTTCCTCCTTGCTCTGTATTTGATAAAGGTGCGCACTTCTTTGTCTCTGAAACGTGCTTATTATTTTATGTGAATAAACATTCACCCAGGAGATGTTGGGACACGCCGTTCTAAAACAATTTTCACAATTCTGCGGTAGCATTTAAGTGCGGTTCATTTTGACTTTATAGCGTTTGACGAAGAAAAAACGAGCTGACAAAGGCCAGAGAAAGAAAGTGGCTTTCCAGAAATAATTACTGAGAGTGAGGAAGAGGAAAAAAAGAGGGGACAGCAGCAGTTATCATAATCCTTCTTTTTCAGAAGTTATCATAATCCCTCTTTTTAGTTCTCTCCTCGTCACCCCTCCTAACCTCTTCTCTCTGCTGTCCTCAGCATCAACACTGCACTTTACAAAATGCCCCTGGTATACTCTACAGTCCTCCCTTTTAACACTCCCTAAGAGAAGTGGAAACACTAAAATGAACCAATCTCATCTCACTGTGGAGAGACTGTTACAGGAACTGACTCCAGCCTTCCCTCTGGTTCGAGCGTGGGGAGTGAAGATACGTTTGTGGACCAGCGCTGGGAAACACCACTCAAAAAAGCCCTGCGTTGTTTCAGTTCAGAATACAGATTAGACATATGTGTGCAAAAATGTTACACACTTGCATGTAAGAGATAAAAATGAAATGAAGGAACATCCCCTCAGGACAAGAGATGACAAAAGGACAAAAAAAAGTAAATCACACTGCACTGTGGAATTGTCCTGTCATCAGTGTGTATGTTGATCTGCAACTTATTCATTGTGAAAGGTCCATATACGTCTGGTGGGAAAAAAGATCTTATGTAGGATCTAAGTAACGTAGTTCCAATCAAAATGTAATACGTTTCACACACAAAACTGAAAGAAGTGCCTGCGGGAGAAACACAAATACATGAAATCGCAGGCATATCTTTGAGTTTAGGCGCAGGTTTTGTAAGCACTAAACAAACAATTCTTATTTCTCTAGTATTTCTATGTGTGAGTCAGTATGATGCTCACCTCTACGCATCTACACTTTCAGGATAGATTTATGATCACTTAAACACACACACACTCATTCACATGGAACAGTCTGCAGCTTCACACTGAGGAACACAATGTGACCCCAGCCAACAATTTCAAAGTGATGCTGTGCATCTTCCTGTGCATTTCTACTGTACTCCTGCTGTCTACTGTGTACAGTGTCCACCTGACTGCTGTATAACACACACGCCAGCAGTTAGTTAGGAAGCAGCTCCATCATTGGTGACTGAATGGAGAAAAGCATGTATATACAGTACAGTACTCACGGTGGTAAGGAGTGTTGCTTTCTCTCAGTCCGCTCAGTCCTGCCTCTGGATGTCTCTCTCTTTCTTTTCCTTTCTATCTGTCTCTCTCTCTCCGTTTTCTCACTGCGAACGCTGCTCTGGACACACACACACACACACGGCACAGCAAACGCACACTCTACTCTGTTATACCGCTCTGCCGAACGAACTGCTCTGAGCCAGAGACTGAGATGGAGAGAGAGAGAGAGAGAGAGAAGGAGAGAGAGAGGAGGAGGGGGCATTAGAGAGCGGAGAAGGAAGGCAAGCTATATGTGTGTGTATGCTTGTGTGTGTGTGTGTGTGTGTGAAGGGATCCGTTTGGTGTGGGTTGAGCAGATGAGCTACAGTAGGGGAAAGCTGCTGCGTGGTGCGAGCCAGCGAGTGCGTGGAAATACAAACATACACATTGCACTATACATGCCAGTGTAAATGCACGTTCATGTGGATGCATCAATCAGTAGTAATGCCAACACTGAGTGGAGTGTGTGTGTTGTAATGAGACAAAGGGAGACACACACATGTCCCCGAAACATCACAAAGCAAGCAGGGGCTTATGCGAGAAAGAGAGAGAAAGATGAGGAACGCGCTCAGAGATGAGGCAAAGACCTCTGCTGCTGAGTGTGTGTGTTGGTGTGTGTGTCTTTTAGTGAGACTTAACTCAGCACACCATGACAGGTACTGAACCTCCAAGGAAACAAGCCTCCCTGCCTCACTCCTCTTCTGTTCTCCTTCATCCTTCTCTCTCATCTCCATCACCTCATCTATACTTAATCCCCTACTCTCCTCATCCTCTCCTTTTGCAATTTGTTTTCTTGTCCCATCCTCTGTAATTAGAAAACACACACACACACTTTGAGTTTACCAAAATCTATACCTCCACATCATACTGCCATGATATTCAGATAATGGACAATAAAAGTACATTGCCATAAAATGATTCTAGCAATTCTTATTTCCCACTTTGTTTCCTGCTGGACATCAAAGTTGAGATGAAATGAAAGATCACATCCCTGGTCGTATTGAACACCAATTTAAACTGTCTGTTTTTACAGGAAACACTTAAATATGCGGAAGCAAACCCCCTTTGATTTCTGTTTCATGTGGACTTCGCAGTGACCTGTTCATGTAGAGTTTTCTCCAGGGTTTTTGTCCTGTATCACTTTATCCCTTGTTTTTCAGGCCAGACTCAGCCTCTGCTGCTGTCTAGCACGTTTAATTAAAGGTGAAATTAGCTATTAGACTAGCATTATGCCGTTACACTGGTTACAATGTAGAGATGCTTGGCTGCACTGCTCCACAGGGAAAAGGAGGCAATGATGAGGTGGCTGTTGCACCAAGAATTGGCTGGAATGTGTGTGTGTGTGATTTACCTGTGACATTCACACTGTGCTGGCATTTCAAGTAATCTTTGTTTTTTCTAAAAATAATACATGACATTGAACCACTAAACTCTCACCCCACTTCTCTTTGCGAATGGCCTGATCCAGCCCGGCGATGGCCTGCTCACTGTTCAGATTTGCCACCATCAACAGCTGGTTTCTGGTTGAAGAAACAACCAAGCCAATCATTGTCTGCACAGGAGGGGAGAGACGGGTTTTAATGTTCATGTTTAAACTGCATGTGACCACTGAAAAAGATACAACTTACATATGTCTTTATTTTATATAATAATTAAAAAATGTAAGCGCATGGAAGATGACAATGAGTCCTCATTTAATGCCAACATACTGATCCATTACTAGTTATCTGTGCAGTAGTAGTATAAGAAAAAATATTATACTGCAATATTTTGTTTTGTGATATTGTATTGATTTTCAAAAAGACTTGATTTCTGTGTTTAAACCTCCAACCACTAGATAGTAGTAGGGATGCTCGATATTGGCTTTTCTGCCGATATCCGATATGCCGC
>JAGRRF010004921.1:21652967-21663728 GCA_019097615.1 Morone chrysops
AACATGCAAAGGAACAGGAAATGAGGAAGGGGGCAAACACTTTTTCACACCACTGTATATAAGGTGAATAGAATTGGTCCAAGCAAAGAATCTTGTGGAACACCATAACTAACTTTAATGTGCATGAAGGATTCATCGTTAATATGCAAACTGTAAACTGAGATCAATCTGATAAATAGGACTTAAACCAGCTTAGTGGAGTTCCTTTAATGCCAATAGAAGATCTAGGACCAATGGTTGCAATCCACCACTGATGACTCATTAAATATAATCAGGATAACCTCTTGGGGTGCTGACATGTAATTCTCCACACCCCTGATCTCTCTCTTAAGACATGGCCCTGGAAAGAATTAGACCTCCACCGTAGCACCTATAACTGACAGGCGTTCCACGACCTGTGATATACAGCCATATTAAGAGCTTTAATTCATAAACACAGATGCCTGAAAAATTAAATAAACTATTAATAAAGCAAGGCTGACTGTTGATTGATCAGGATCATGGGCTAATGAAAATGGGGATAGAAATATTTATGTTTTGGTCCAATGGTGTTTGTAATTCATGAAAAGTGGGACTAGCGATGCTCCAGAGAGCAGATGAGAATTTGATCTTCCCTATAGAGGCAGCAGGATCATTAGTGCTGCTGCAAGAGTTCAGATGAAATAGGAATCATGCAATTATGTGTGTATGTATGCTGGCATTTGTTTGGATGTTTGTGTTGGAGCGTATGGGTGTGAGTTGATATCTAAATAAGAATATTTCATTGTGTTTGTGTCCCATGCCATATGTTATGTCTTTTCTGTGTGTTTTTTTTTCTTTGTGTGTTTCACAATATTTCCCACATTTTCATTTCCTCTATATTTATCTATATATCTGTGCTCTTGTCACTGACAAGGATTGTGACAGGCTCGACAATGAAACAAAACTCCAATCGGCCACAGGAGAGATTGGGACAGAGAGGCGAGAGTGGAGGTCAAGAGAGTGGGAAGTAAACAGGAAGGTAGAAAACATCAATCTGGAGTAGTGGGAGGAGGTCGGGTGTTTTTTTTGTTGTTGTTTTTTTTACACACTCCTAACCTGTAACATATGTGTGCACATTCCAGTTTAGGTACAGCTCTCAATTGGTGCTCGATTACCAACCAGGAAGGTGGGCAAAGCAGGCAGCAGCTCTGGGGCCCAAGATTTGGTGACTTCAGATTCACCATGTGGCAATTATTTGTGGTACTTTGATTGGTTGCAAATGTGTTTCTAAATATTATATGCACCACTAAAGTACAGTTAAACAGATAAAATAGGAGCCTTAAGTCAACACTTACATCCCCTTGTGGCCCCACATTTCAGTGCATATTATGCTTTCATGTGCATGTACTGAATAGTGAAAAGTGTGTAGGATTTAGTGGCATCTAGGGGTGAAGTTGCACGCCAAACTGAATACTGCTCACTTTCCAAGTATAAAGGAGAAACTACAACAGCTTTGAAACTTGCCAAAAACACAAAAAGCCCTAATCTAGTATCAGTGTCTGGCTTGTCCATTCTGTAGAAACATGGCGGTTCAGTATGGCGGACACAAGAGAACCCAATCCCACTGTAGATGAAAATCTAAGGTAACAAAATCTGAATTTTATGTAAAGCCCCAGGGAGGTCAGGACCGGCTGTGCAGCCTGCTAATGTATATTATTGCCCAAGCAGCTGAAACATGGGTGCAGCTGGTTAACCTTTGATAACAATCTTAATACTATATATATCAATATTTTGTATTCAAAACATTTATGTAGGAGGATGTGTAAATCTTACTATCAATACAGATGTGGGGTTAACACTTGGAGAGGTTTTTTTTTATTTGTTTTGTTTGAATATGTGAAACTTCTACAAACTTCCTAAACCATCACACACTTCCATCAAATGTCAGCCACAAGGGCTTCCATATTCAGCATTCGCCTGACAAAACAAGAAAGCAAATTCTTATTCTCAACCTGCCAGTCCCACTCTTCAGAACTCCAGCTAGCCTTAGCCCCTCTGCTCAAGGTTGTCCTGAGTCTTGCCTGACAGAAATACAACAGTCAGTAACTATTTCAAATGATATCTGGTTCCCTCCAACACTTTTCTTCTTTCTTCTGTGTTGTCTTTTATTCCCCCCTCTCTCTTTTGTTCTTTGGGACCGTAAATTGTTTTTCGCTGGGGCCACGGCTTCTCCTTGAGCTTGTCATTGGTTTTCACATTACACGCGACTTATGATAAAGTTTGTTCTGTGGAGAGGGGTCGGCCAGCCCAAGCCTACTATAGTTTGTCTGTCTCTGACTGTGTGTGTGTGTGCCTGTGAGTGTGTGTGTCCTAGCAGGGTCTTGTCAGCTGGGTGGGATTGTACAGCACACTTCATCTCCATTACATTTCCTAAAGTTTGGGGAGTTTTGTTGATAGTATGAAATTGATCTGCTTCCGTGTCTAAATGTCATTTGTTGTTAGTTGTCAAAATGCTGCAGTCCAAAGTGAATCAAGGTTTGACTTTGACATAAATGATGCCTTAGCATGAGAATTTATGTGGCGAAAATGCCAGAGCGTATGTGTGTTAATCTATCTATCTAGTGTATGGAGTGCATACTGTAGTGGTTTAAACCAGCTTCTTAGACGCCCCCTTGGCCCTTCCTCTCGGGGGAATCCCCGATACCATCTTAAGTGACGCTCTATTACTCTGAAAACTCTGAAAAGTGAGATGGACCCTGTGAGGGTTGAGAAAGAATGAGTGAATAAAGACATACATTTCAGGGCCACATCTTACCTGGAATGCATTGTAATCTTTCATCCTTTCCCCTGCATAATGTAATCTACTGTACAGAGACGTTTACGTTTAAGTACAAACCATATTTAGAGCTTTCAGACTCAGTCCCCACCTCTCTCAGTGGTTGCAGTTGCTGTACTCTCTCTTTGCATCTACCTTTGTTTTTAAAGTTGCCACTTTTGATGTCTGATCATATTGAAAATTGCTGATGGGAAATGAAGAATGACATGTCTACAGTTTATTGAAATATACAGCAAGCCTCAGTAAAGTCCGACTCTCTCTGTGTTAACCCAAAATTTATAGCAACTAAAGGCAAGTAGGAAATGCACTGTTACCTGAATAAAATGACAGATTTCTTAAAATATATTTTGCCGTTCTTAAAAATTGTAAGGCAGAAATGTTACATATTATTGTTTTAAGGCTGTTGGAAAGTAGCCTGGTATGTAATTTTTTACTGTTGTCTAGGGTTGTGCATCTCTCCCATCTAAGTCGATCCAATACATACATGGGCTATGATCTGATTCAGGGATGATGCATTTTAATATGGAGCAATTTGGTGCGATTCGATGCAATACGATGCAATACAATGCAATCTGATACAGTTCTTAACATTTGTTTAATGTGCATTTATTTTTCATTCTAAATTAAAATAAGCCAATTATATAAAAGTGACATTGCTTACATTCAAATATATAAATTTTATAAAATACTTGGGCCAAATGTTTCATTTCAGAATTACACGCCATTTTGTTTTTGACAAAAAAAGACTTTCTGCAGTGATTACCTTAGACCTTGCCCAGTTGTAGCTAAGTTGTGGCTGGAAAGTGTTTAATATCCATGTCTGTCATGTTCTTTATGTGCTAGCTGTATTAGCATCCACAGACTCCTCGTTGCCTGCATAGGTGTCAACATGCCGTTGCACCAGGTGAGCGTTTGTCATGCTGCGGCTGTACCTTATTACTGTCTGACAGGTCTTACAAAGGGACAGACTTTTGTCCAACTTTCCTTCTTTCTTATAGAATCCTAATGTCTAACATACTTTAGATTTTAGATTTGATGGTGCACTGTAAATTGTGTCGGTGTTGTCAGACATGTTTGTTTATGTACCAATCTCACAAGCTACACTGTGCTAACGTTACTCTCACAAAACCCTCACGCTGACCTTTTTGGAGACGCTGTTAGCAGCAAAACTGATCAACAGATTGATTCTTTAGAATCTGACCATCAACCGGTTCATGGTGTTTTTGAATTTTGAAAGCCATAACCACATGGCCATAACCTTGAGCACATGGATGGATAAGAGCCTATTGACACTCAGTGACACTGAGCAACACATCTATCAAAGCTGGTGATAGATGTAAATATGCACCCATATTGTTGTCACAAGTGTGACTGTGAGGCCTTGGTGTTGAAAAAACTTAACATGAAAGACTTCCACTGCATTTTCTCTGGAATGCAGTGCCAGATCTTGTGAAAGAAACCAATAAAATGTGTTACTGCATCCTCCTTGTTAGTTATGCAGATTTGACATGAGCTCAGTGCACTCAGCTTGTCAGAATTGGGTTCTAATTGTGTGCGAGCACCAAGTTTATTAGTTGTTATGGAAACAGCAGCCCAGGATTAGAGCAGTTTCTTCCTGTTTCAGTTTTTTTTGTATTTCCCCTCTTCTTTTCTTTCAATTGGTGTGTATTCTCACTAATTTTCTAACACATTGTCCACCTTTTCCTAACCAGTCAGTGTGTCACACAGATGCACACATGCACAGACGCACACACACAGACACACACACACACACACACACAAAGGTCATTTTGTGAGGTGGGAGTCCTCTCTTATCCAGCCAGCTCCTGGGTTATTGATAAACACTTATTGCGCAGCTGGCCATTGTGAATTGTGGGTAAGTCCTGGCGGAACCTTCTGTAGCAACATCATTTTTCTTGATGACAGCTCACACAGACGCTATCCTGTTCTCTGCTTTTCTTTTTCTTTCTCTTTAAAGCTTCCATCCTTCAAGAAGCAAGCCAAATTCTAGGAGGTGGCTGCACAGAGGAAATACAGCACAATGCAGGTTTTTGTTTGTGTGTGTGCCATATTTGTGTTCTATTTCTTCTCAATTGTCTTGTCTTTCTATTAATCATAAATGGTGAAATCTGTGATTAGTTCTGAATAAAAGGGAGATGTATTGCTGTGTCTAATTTCTGCACCACATACCAGCGAGAGCAGGCTTCTCTCACTATGAACCATAAGCACTTCTGGAATCTCCATCTACCATCGTGAAAAGGGTCATATTTGACCAGACCCAGGGCCTCAAACACCTCCCTTTTCCACACATTTTGATGTAATATGTGTAATATGAAGCCAGGCACACAATCTTGACATAAGCTTGCTATCAGAGAGCCTGTGTCCAAACAGCCTTTTAAATGCTGATGATTTCTGTGAGTGCTCTAATAAATGTGCTCAGGCTGCTCATATCCAGGTCTTCTACCTGTTGCAGTGGGCTCATTGGCAAAGGTGGATTCCATTGTCCCTAGCACTGTGACTTTGGTGTCTTGCAGAGACTGTGCCACAAGTCTGTTTGGACTTGCTTGTAAGCTTATTTATCATCACTTTACCATTAAAATCACTGAACTGTTCCTGTCTGCCTGGCAGTCTGTTGTCTTGTACCCACAATAGTTTTCATAATGTCCACACTGAAATGTCTGAACAATAGGGAAAATGCTAAATCTTTTACTCTTCCTACTCTCTGGGCTACAATAAAATTTCATGACAGCATGTGGCAAGAAGTGGGACCAGGACTTTTAGAAATACTGAGGCCAGGAGTACCCCTAACACAGAGGTTCCCATCGTTTTTTTTCTTAAGGTAGCCCTTTTCTGTCATTGACTAAACTGACTGACTAAGTGATATATATGGATATTTCAAATTATATTCACTGCATAACAATAACACTAGAAAACAGCTGATAAACTGTACAATGAACACAGATAGTTAACACAATAAGTAAGTTTGTCTAAAACAAGAGATCTGGATGAATTTGAAGCAGATCCCCCCCCTCCATGACCGTTTGGTGATCCATAGTGGGGTCCTGACCCCGATGTTGGGAACCAGTACACACCCACCAATTCAAAGCGGCTTTATTGGCATATTTTTTTACATTGCCGAAGCAGTATAATATCTATATGTTTATGACTGGGTTTCATTGTGTGATCCTGAAGTTAAAACAGTAAAGCAGTTTAATTCTGCTGTTGATATTGACCAGCAGTTAGTCCCAGGCCTTCTTCGGACACTCCATGAATCACATTAGCCAGGAGCCCTCTTACAGGGAAGCACCGGCCCTGAGCAGGGCACCAGGGACACATTTAACGGTGACACACAGCTCATTAGATCACAGAGGTCAGACACTGTGTGCTCGTTACTGGCCACTTCGTCCCTGTAATGGACACTGGAGCATTTGCAGGGTTGGTGGGAGGGCTTTCTGGTACAAAGATTTGTGCTGCCCTGCAAAGTCTCGTCAATTTGCTGAGGCGTGTTCCAATGGGAGCTCTGGAGCTGTCTGAGATGTGATTGGACGATGACCTTGAAGGGGTTGTTGGCGTTTTAGGGAGGAAAGTGAGATTAATACAGAGTTGTTAATGTTTGTGCCTTCCATAGATCTCTTTCTCTGCCTCCCTTTCATTTTGCTGTGTTTTGCCCCCTCTCTTTTTTTTCCTCTCTCCGTTTTCCTGATTGATGGCAGAGCCTGGAAGTCCAGTCTGTTCAAAAACACTTTACCTCACCCCCTGCAAACTTCCAGCCAACCTGCTCACAGTTGAAAACCTGCAAACACATAGCAGACACGGCCTAGTTGGTAGTCTTCAAGTTGAGTGCTTCAGAATTTTCTTATGTTGAGCAAGTTAACTAACTCACCTAATGAACCTCACACAGTAGCTTTGGTTGGCTGAGGCTTGTGGAGTGATTTATGATTGGCCAGTGAGGGATCCGGCAGTGATCCATCATGGCTGAAGATGGGGTTCATTGAGATGAATGGATCTGCTCCGGATTCACTCATTATCTCAGCGCCAGAATTTATGCCCGACCCTTCGTCTTCAATTACACCAGCACTTCCACAGCATCAACGTTTGCATGGGCCGTGATGAATAATCATCAGAGGAGGGTTTTCTAATTGCTCTTCTCAGAGTTTATTGAAGATTGTTGATGAGATGAAGTTTTCATGGGGGCATGTTGACATCAAGTTGTTCTTTGGAGATTATGTTTTTATTATTATTCTTTATGAATATGCATGCACTGGTGCTTTTAGATTTATAGGCTGTTGTCAAGCTTAAATTTGAGGATGCATCCCAGTCAAAATATATTTGTTAAACAGATAGGGCTAGTCTTTAGCTAGGTAAAGCTGGAAATTACCTAATAAATGGAACTGTTAAATACTAATACACAATTGGAAATGTACTATCCGTACTGCTACCTAAGATGCAAATTAAATATTTCTACAGTCATGCACCATCAAAACCAACTTTTAAATTAATTTTGAACATTTCCTGAAACCACTGTTCTCTTGTCAGCACTTTTGATTGTTGGCAGAAGTTTTTAACACTGCTGCCTTGCAATATGTCTAACAAAAATGCATTCTTGTGGGCTTCTTTGCTAAATTACTGTACATTTAGTGGCAATGTTGTAGAACGTAGGTAGAAAGAAAGTGTGCATGGTTTATTCACCATATGTTTTCTAAGAAAAGTAACAATATATCAATTTCATGATGACAGCATCAGAATGGAAAATGCATTTTTTATTAATTCATTCATTCTGCAGTTAGCCTCTCTCTGCTGCTTTGAGGAGACCATTGATTTCAAGGTATGGGCGTCTAGATGGCTTATTTTTTGTCATTTGATATATTCTCTCCTCCTTTTTTCTCTGCAGTTTCATTTTCCTTTTACCAATGTGCACCACATAGCTTCATATGAACATATTATTTGAGGGTTCAGAGTGTATTCACAAAACATCTAAAGGTCCAGAGAAGCTCCTACCAGGCTGATAATAACTAATAATAAGAGGAAAAGGACCCAAGGTAGACACTCCAGCCACAGGAGGATTCAACAAAGGCAGATGGAACAAACAGATGACTTGGCAAACAACAACTAAAGGAGTACTGAAGCAATATGAACTTAAGAGTTTAGCTGTTAATTATTAATAACAGCTAACAGCCAGTCCAGGCCAGTATGAAGCAATTTAAAGTGTGATTACAGGGCTTGTAAGGTGACACACAGGTACATTTAAAACATGTGCCAGTGTGGCTAAAGAGTTACCCAGCAGTGGGAAAACTGACCTATTAAAGCTAATCTGACAGTGTCAGATGGTTTATTACACCGAACAACATGGAAAGTCATTGTTAGAAACTTTTTGGAAGCAGAAACAGGAGTCATAGTTTCTCTTACACGCTTTACTCCTAGATGCCACTAAATCCTACACAGTGGTCCCTTGAGTTGCTATTACATGTCCTCTAAAAGTAAAAGTAATTTAGTTCCTACTTGCTGTTGTTTTACAAGGGACAGATGTGAGTGTGACAGACTCAAACTAACATTTGCAACAGTAGAGTGAGGAATTGGCTGTGAACCCCTAGAGAGTGAAGTTAGTGAAGTCTTTCTGTGTTGGTGTTGATTAAAGCAGATTATTCAAAGATTACAATAATTACCCATAGTCCAGAGGGACTGGAGAATGGTAGTAACCAAGAAAATAGTGTTACACTGCCATAACCCTGAAGAGTAGTTACATTTGTAGGGACGTACACATCAGGTAAAAAAATCTATAGCAAAGCTACAGTATTGCTACAGTCTTCATGCACATAAGCTACGTTTTAACATTCCCTACCCCTTACATTTATATCCCCCTTTAGCCTTAAAATGTTTTTTCTGCTTCTTCTCCAGAGTCCTCTTTTGTTTTTACTAGTGTTTTACTGTAGTGTGAAACACTCAGAGGTTTACACCAGCTCTCTGATTCCTCCACATACTGAATAGGCCGCAGTATCATCAGGACATGGTCCCTCACTGCCTTCCCACCACAAACACTAGTGTACATTGTAGTGCCTGGCCAAGTTACAGGCGGTGCTGTTGGGAGTTGAACCAGTGTCTCTCTCTGTGGTGGAGGGTGAGTCTTATTACTTCAACACAACCTGCTGTCTGGCTGTCTTCATATTGATTTTTACTGTTTTATCCAAGGGCACAGCATGTGTAAAGTGCAAGACCTTGACAAGTCCTGGTTACCTCCAGTTTACATGGAATCTGTAGGTGACTGCCTGTGCTATTCAGTCTGTTTATCTCTGTGTGTGTGCACACAGTCCTTCGGTGTTTGCTTGTACATGTCTGCTCAGTAATCTTTAAATATATTTCCACAATGGTATTAGAACATCTGTGTTTGGGCATGTGTGCATCTGTCTGGTCTGTTTGTGTGTGTGTGTGTGTCTTTATCTCCTGCCACTGCTGTCACTTCTGTAATCCTCAAGACAGCAGGCCAGCCGAGGAAGGAAAAAACAGAATGAGGGAAGCAGTGTGTCAGGCCAAGGAATGAAAGGTGCTATTAATCATATAGACTGTCAGAGAATGAGCAACTCAGTGATGACCACACACACACAAGCACACGCACTCAAATGCTGTAGTTCAACTGCCCACTGTGCACCTTAGCTCACCACAGCCATAGGTCTATGGGAACTTGTCGCATAAGGACAAAAAAGAGCCAAAGAGAGACAAAAAAGCTGGTGACCTTTGCAGCTCACTTCACTTCTTCCTCAGTGCACTAACAATTAGTGATGGGAATTCCGGCTCTTTTTAAAGAACCAGTTCCTTTGGCTCGGCTCACTAAAAAGAACCGGCTCTTTTGGCTCCCAAGTGGCTCCTCAGATTTTTTGTTGCTTAAATTAATTTATTACCAAATTATGTGTAAAACGAATATCTAATGTAAATACATACATTTTATCAAATGTTATTATTTATATGGATTTATTAATATACCCAACATGGAACAGAGTGCTACAAAAATAAATGATAAAATACAAAAACAAAGACCATCACAATTAGACAAAAAGCTGCTCGATATGAAATTTTTAACTGTGCACAGTGTACACTCTGCCTTTGAACTGTCTACCACATACATATATGTCCAAACTTTACTATGTTTCCTGTCACTCATTTTCCTCACCTTTCCAGTGTGTAGTCTCTGTCTATGTAGTAGTTCTCTCGCTCTCTCATATCTCCCTCCCACCTGTTCACATGCTCACTGTGCCCGTGTGTCTGTAACCCCTCCCCCCCTCCTGCTCAGTGTAGATACACACATCTTGACCAATCACGCGGCTTTAACAGAAAAAAACAGGAAAATCCGGATCTGGCTCCCAATCAGGAGCTGGCTCCCGTCGTTCACTTCAAAGAGCCGCCTCTTAGAACTGGATCGTTCGCATCCGACCCATCACTACTAACAATGACCAGACTACAATTTTGTGTGAACTGGAGCTCCACTCAGGCCCCACCCTCCAACACCTGCTTCAAAGCTTGGAGAGATCAAGCACACAGCAGTCTGGGTGCTCACACACACATTCTTTTTTACATCCTGACAGCAATTAATAAATCAAATGCTTTGAAAAGAAAAGAAGAAAATCAGGTATCTGTGGCTGTCAGAGGACTTTAATCAGCCTACTGGCCTGTCTACCTGTATGCACTTTGCCCAGGCACTCACTGCGCATGACCAGAGTCTTCCTCAAGGCTAGGCAGATATTGCTAATACTACCAAGCTAGTTGCACAAGAATGCCAAAGAAAGTGCAACTGAAATGTCCAGTTCCACCTTTACTTACAACAGCTGGCACTGTTAAACAAAGCGAGGAAGGAAACCCAGAAGCTAACAAACAAAAAGTTTAGATAACACAAAAGGTCAAACCAGTCAATAAGTGGCTTTTTACCAAAGTAAGAACTGAGGCACAGTTATCTGGTTTACTTTTTTTTTTTTTTT
>JAGRRF010004921.1:21705969-21716389 GCA_019097615.1 Morone chrysops
ATTGTTGACCTTGCACCACGTGGCCAGCCTGCTCACCTCACTCCTGTAGTTTGTCTCATCACCGTTGTTGATGGGACCCACCACAGTTGTGTCGTCCACTTGATGAAGAGGTTGGAGCTGAATGATGGTGTGCAGTCCTGCATTATTAGATCAACACAACTCAAAACATTTTTTGCAACTTAAAAGATTGATCTCAATGAATATATTAGAATTTAGAAGTCAGATTAGTTAGAATTACATATTAATATGGGGCTTATGGAGATTGAGACACTTCTGTAGCCAGCCTCGAGTGGCCATTGGAGGAACTGCAATTGTCAGCACTTCCATGTTGGCTTCATTTGACAACCACAGAGGTTGCCATTTGGTCACACCACATTTTTATATATATACAATATATTTTTTTTAATAATATAATATTTAAAAGCATCCAATGCAGTAATATATATTGGATGATTTCTTAAATAACCACACTCTGAAAAACCAATGTAGCCTATTGTCTTTTACATAGGTAAAGTAGTAGTGCATCTATAACAATGTATTATATAAAATCTTACTAATACCACACACTTTCTGAAATAGCAGTCTGCAAAAAAGTAGCCTAACTCATTATTGTAGTGGTGTAAACAGCAGACTATTCCCCCGTGAAATGTAGTGGAGCTTAAGTAGGCCTACAAAGTAGCATAGAGTAATAGAAATATTCAAGTACTTTACAACTACTTAAGTACAGTGCTTGAGTAAAAGTACTGAGGTCAGTTCCACCAACGTCTTTCTAAGTACAAGAGCTGAACATTTCTTCCACCGCCTCCTCACGAGACACACACACACACACACCAGACAAACGCCGCCATCTTGTGGCTCCACCTGTGTAGTACGGTGTAAGAACAACAACAGCGGCTTAGTAGGAAGGAAATGTTAGACCCATTTAAACTGGACTAAAACAACAGGCGCCCAAACGGAACTGCTGGAGAAAATGTCACTGTTTGGAGGTCTTTAACATTTTTACTCAGTGCTGTTTGTTTTCTACAACCATCGCCAGGAAACTCCGCTGTGTTACGACAAGACGATTTGTCAAAGATTATGTTTTTTTTGTTTGCAGCCTTCAGGAAGGACACCGTGCAATGCAACAACACCGTGTATAACGCATAACATGTGATATAACGGCTTGGAGCATTTCTGTCTTCTTGAGTGTACAGTTTTGCATTTTGGCGCAGTCTATTTGATATAACGTTAGCGAGTGGGAACAAAATGGAGGGTAAAAAGCTGCTGTTAAGTTGCGCTTAGCTTAGACTGCGTGTACACCGCGGTTTCCAACCTGAATGATCTGTTTGCAGGATATATTTGCTGGGCAGAAAGAAAGAGAAACGGCCAGAGCGATTTTTGAAGGGCAGGGACAGTGACGAGAGCCGTGTAAGGAATGCAGACACGTTACTTTTGTAATGGCTTTACGTTACTTCCTACAAAGTCCCAGACTGTAACGTTGTCCGGTATGTGCACAATACACGTTGTTTGTTTAGTCATATGAAACACCTAGAGCTACCTGCAAAGTAAAATAGTACAAGGGTGACCTGATATCACACAATGACCGACTCCGGAGACACAGCCAGTGTTCCCGGCTGCTCCGGCCTCAGCAGCGGGGCGGGGCTGAGTTTCACCGCGGGCGGTGGACTCCCAGGCCGCCTCAGGACTAGTCTGTCCTCCCCCACTGCACCTGGAAGACTGACGTCCCTCAGAACCAGGGATCTGACACTGGGGGGAGCCCTCAAAAAACCAAAGGTAATGAATGACACAACAAAGGGCTGGACGTTTGAATATGACTACATGAGATTCAAGCACCAAACATTTTCAGTATTAAATTAATTTTAAGTTAAGGACAGTTTTGAACTGGCTCACTGTATATTGTAAACCTAACTTTGAGAGCTCCCTTGCTGCCCAAGAGTAGTTATTTGAACAACCCCAGTAATATAGTTGTTGTCTGTTCCACAGTTACATTCATGTTGCCTTTTTGTCTAACTTAACATAACTTACATATCACCATATACTGACATTTTAGGGGCATTTTACACACAAAACAATACATTGCAACACCTAAGTGTCAAGGAATAATAATATTAAACTTTGTTTCTAAAGCACATTTCATGCATGAATGCAATAATAATAAAATACTGAAGAAAAATAAGGCCATAATAGTTTTATTCTTTCTTGCTGGATTCAGAAAATGATGTATAACTTTCTCCACTGTGAGAAAACACCTTCCCTACCTTCACAGGGAGGTCAGGGGTCAGCTCCAGGGTCTCAGTAAAAAACTGTTATTTGGTTTTAATGGCTGCCTTAATTAGGGATGCACTGATTAAGAAATCCTGGATTAGGATACTGATGTTTAAAATAACAATTTGGCCTATAGTGAGTGTTTTTCGTTGTTATTTATTTGCACTTTTGTGCCTATCTATCTACAAAGATAAGTATCTCTGCCTTGTTGCAGCTCAGTCTATTTTAGGGCATTTTGTTAAAAACATCATATTGCAATTGCTTTGACAGATATTGTGATTAGTGATTCATAAATAGGGTGGGAATCATTTGAAATTGATGTGACAAAGCACTTTGTAACCTTGTTTAGACAAGTGGTATTCAAATAAACTTTGCAAAGGGGTGTTTGTAACAAACAAACAAACATGTTTGTAGACCAGCGCATCTCTTCAGCACTACAGTACTTAATTATTAATGCTGTTTGTCACACGTTACCTTTATCAAAAAAATTGCACCTCTTACAATTTGACTGATAATATTCCGATTAATTGTGCAGCTCAGTCTATTTCTCTTCTGTTCCAAGATGTGAGACACAGAGCTGAACAGCTGCTCAGTGTCTGTGCTGCTGCATTGAGCACATCAGTAGGTGTTTGCATGCAGTTTGTGCTAGTGATGGAAATGGAGATTATTTCTCCAATATCCAACTTGGAAATAACCAACACAACATTTAGCCAGTGTAAAACTGATGCAACACAACAAATAAACATCGGTCACTGGTATACAGTAGGTGAATGCCATCTTATTTCCTCATACATACCAATGTTGGGCACATAAATCAGTGCAACTCTAGCGTTAATGCAGAGGCTAATAGGACCGTCACAATTAAAAGATTTGTTGCTGCTCATTTTACTGCTCATCAGTATCATCACTAGCAAAATAAAGATTAGAGTCCTGAAATATTGAGTCTGGCAGCTAGAAAAGAATTCATAGCATATTAAATATATCAATGTATTTGTAGGGTTGGAATGGTATGAGATTTTTACGGTACAATAACTGTCTTAGACAATATTATGGTTTCACACTATATAAGGTATACACTATTACACAATTATTAGTTACCACTTACGAATAAATACTTGGTATTAACATTATTTTGTATTCATCTCCATTCTCTTTTTCTTCCCCAAAGAAAACCTTTGAGCCAAATGTTCATGCTGTGAGGAAAAGCAAAGATGAGTGAGTAAACATACATAAAGCTTTAAGCATAGCATATAACGTGCTGTCAGTATGTCATTCTTAGTGATTATGAACATTCTGGCCGATTCTGCCCCAGATTAAAGGAAGAAGTCCGCGTGGCTCCAAAAAAGGAGAGGCGAGAGAGGGATGAGAGGAGGAGAGAGAACAGAGGGAGGAGGAGAGAGAGGCCTCAGACCATCCAGTCACACTCTATCTTTGAACAGGGTCCTGCTGACAGCGTACGCAAAACAGGTTCACAACCTCTATTTGCTAGTGGAATTTAAGCATGCACACTACAGATGCATTAAGGGTGCACAATCAACCCGCCTCTATGTTCAGGCTGGCGTGGTGCTTCAGACCTGCATGACTCCACCAGCTCTCCTGTGTGTAAACTGCTGAAGAAAGAGAGGAAAGAGTCAAAGGAGGATGAAGATGAGATACTCTGTAAACTACAGAGGGATGATGTGAGTACTTCCTGGAAGTCCCCTCCAGTCAGAGATCAGTGTGAATGCTGTCTGTGCAGAGTTTGACTCTAGAAGGATGTTTTCACATTTATCTGCTGAAAGTGGAAAGTTTCTCTGTGCTCATTGAACATCTGATTTTAAGGGGCGGGGCCTACCAGCAGGATTTGTGACATCACAGTTAGTTAGGAAGTCAGTCCTGGTCCAGTATGCAACTTGTACAGTGTGATGTAGAAATGTGAAGCCACCAGTGCACATCCACTGAGAATGGACTTTACAGTGAAGGAGGAGACATCTTGTTATCTTTAGAAATTAACTAATTTACTCAAGTAAAAGTTTCTCTGAAAGACATTCTAACGGCTGCGCAAAGCTAACTGAAAGTGTCTCCCTCTCTTGTCTGTTTGGATTTGTTACATTGTTTCTTTTACGTCGCTTTCTCTGTGTTACGTCTGTTATGTGTGATATGCAACAGTCTTGATGTTGGTAAGGTGTACAAGGAAATGCATTAAAGCAAAAGTAAGAAGCCTGTTTTGAAAATGCAAGAAGTAGGAAGCACAAATATTCATGTAAAAATATAGGGGATAAAAGTAAAAAGTTGTCTGAAAAATAAAATTTCAAGTTAAGTAACTTTAAAAAAAACTACTCAGCTACAGTAACAAAGTCTTTGTACCCCCCCATGAGTCAGTGAGGTTTAATTAATATTATTATTATTCATAATAATAATAATAATCACCCTCATCTCATCCTTGTTCACTACCAGTATTATATGTTACACCCACAGTTCATAGATGATCCACGTCTGAGGAATGATGCCAAGCTGAAACCCATCCAGCTGCCTCTGAGTCAGTCCAGCAAGAGTCAAACACTGACAGCCACCACATGTGAGAAAACCACTGCTACTGCCTCACCAATAACTGTCACGTTACATGCCACTTGGAGGAGCTCATTTCATTCACAACACTCTTGTCAAGACTGTAACCATTTAGGCTCCGCTTGTTCTTATTAACAAATCTGAGCTTGACACAGACTGTCCCTTGTCACGCTGGCAGGTAAAGAAAACCCTCCTCTGTTCAGACCCCCATCCTGTGAAGCTCAAAGTAGAGCAGGCTACAGCAGGACAGAAATACCCAAACAAAAGCAGCCATCCCTGGTTGAAGTGCTGCAGGATCTGAGCCTGTCTGGCAGAGAGGAGCTCTTCTTCATGCAGTTACCGGACTGTATGCCGTGCAGAACGTCTGGACAGAAGGTCGAGCCTTCTCTTGGATCTGCAGCAGAGAAAGCTGCAAAGAAGGAAGGCAAGCCTGAGGACAAGAGGCCTCCACATCTCCAACCACAAGTGAGTAAACAGAACAAACACTAAGACTGGTGATGTTGCCATGTCAGGAGTTGCTTTTCAGTACAATGTGTGTTGTGCTGCATACATATACATACAAACATACACTATGGATTGCAGTGTGTTTCAAGGTATCCAGAGTAGCAGCCAGTCCGAGCCTTTTTGTGTCCTTTATGTAATAAAGTAGAGTCATGTTGTCACACTCCCTGTGCTGTTATCGAAGCCTCAATTAACTCTGAATTAAGTGTATTTTTGTAACAAACCAGAGTTAGTGGTTGTTGCTGGTTTTGTCAATAGAGTCTGGTCAAGCTTAGTGCTCAATGTTTTGGTCTGATTTGCTGGTGCTTTAGTGTACATCTACTGGCAAGTGAATTTTGTTTAAGTACATTACATCCAAGTTTGTGCATTCAACGGCTCTTGTTACCAACTCTCTGAAGAAGCCATTTCAACTGTTATTTGTGAATTCCTGAACTATGCATCAGTGGTACTGCTCCGTGCAGGAAAGGTGAGGCTTCTGCTGCCATCTCAATACACTGAAGGATGTAATTTAGTTTGTGGTACATGGCACTAAATTGCAATGTGCTGCTGGATTCCCAGCTGTACTCCCCTTACTGCACATCTCCTCTCACCAAAATACCCAGCTGATACAGGAAAGGTCAAACCTGAAAGCAGCAAACCTCAGTGTACTAGACCAGAACCCTGTATACCCAGAGACGTTTCTACATGTTCCACTAGGAAAACAACATTTTTATATTAACGTTTTGGCCTTTCCACTTCACTTAAGTCATTAGCAGGTTGTGTATGTGTGCCTCTCCTCAGGAGACTGTGGTGATGGAGGGCTGTCCTGTGCTGTCCCAGTTCCCAGAAGGTTTTCTAGGAAAACTGCAGATCAGGAAGTCAGGAAAGGTGGAGCTGAAGCTGGGTGACGTCGTCATGGACGTCTCTGAGGGAGCTGCATTCTCCTTCCTGCAGGTACTGAGAGTGTGTGTGTGTGTGTGTGTGTGTGTGTGTGTGTGTGTGTGTACACATGTACTGTATGTGACATATTAAGCTGTAACTTACTATGAGCAGATGTGTAAATCACAGCACACTTGAGTTTCTCTTACCATTTACCAACTTTACCAACTTACCAACAGGTCACTTGTGTTCAGTTCAGGTGCTAACATACAGAGTGTGTGTATAATGCAAGATTAATTACCCCAAATTAGATAGGAAATTACACAGAATATATAATAGAGACTCCAAAACGCAGCTAAACAATAATACAAATACTTATACTTAGACTATTCTATCATTTTTGTCCTCCTTCCTTACAGTCCTTACAGAAGAGTGATCACTATATGCTTATTTATTAAATATGTAATAATATGAATAAGCATTGCAGAGTGTTAACTATAAGGAGTCCGATTTTGTGCCTCAACCACCAAATGCACTCTGGGTAACAGGAAGTGGACGTAAGGTCAAAAGTTGAGTGCATGCTGCACCCACTGACCAATCAATCAAAACTATCTAAACTAATCTAAAAATAAAGATAAAGATCTTTACAAATTAAACAATATAAATAAGCCACAGATATTTCTTTCTCAGGGGGTGCTGTGGTAATCCTAGAGGTAGTTATAGCACCCCCAAGCCCCTCCCTGGCGCTGCCTATGGTAATAAGTATAACTATGGTAATCTACTAAACGTTTTGTATTCATCTTCGAAACTGCTTCACTTAACTATTGAAAACACCACTGTTAGGTCAATATGCAATGAGAAAAACAAAGCCACCATTAATACTGAGTCCATCTGTCCTTCTTCCCTCTGCAGCAACTGGTGTCTGTGCATCTGTCTGACGGTCGGACTGGAGACATGATGGTGTTGGGAAACGTCCACCACAAACTGGTCTTGTCTCCTGACTTCCAGGCTCTGCTAAGACAGGCTGCAGCACAGCAGCAACAAGGGCCCTGATATCCCATCTACTGCACAGAAACCCGACAGAGCCCAGAGTTGAATTCTGTAGGAATCCTGCTCTGATGGGAGTTGTTTAGTTTCCACTCTGTTCTCCTACCTCTGCTTTGAGGCTTAAAGGCAGCTACGTATGCAGGTTACCATCAGTAGCCTTTTTTTCCTGTGATGGCAGGATCTGAATGATTTTGTTTTTATCTGTGGTATGAAGACAGTGCCAGAGGAGACATGTTTTTTTCCTTTTTGGAAAGGTGGGATCACACTCAACCCACTGATCCACAAGGACGATACTGTATGTTGTTACCTGAGCACTGATTTGCAGATGGATGACTTCACTTTTACACGTACCAGCACAGTGGCAAGCATGATCGTGAACTTGAGACTATCTGAAGGTCATTGGCTACATGCTGAGTTAGTAGGCGCCCAGAGAAAGATAAATGAGTACATTCACATCTGACACCAGAGAAAGAGGATACCCACCCACAGCCTCTTGTTATCGGAGACTTTGACCCAGCAAAGCCGAAGAATGTTTTACGTTAATGGACAATTTACTCCAAAATACTCGTACCTATAGTGCTGTTTCTCCATCTAGATTGTTTTGGTGTGAGTTTTGCAAGTCTGCCTTCTCTCCAATATAATGGAACCAGATGGCACTCTGCTTCTTGTTAGCAGTTTCATGTTGGAACTATTGTCTTTCTTCGTATCACTGTGCCGAAGGCTGAGCTGTAACGTTAGCTAGCGCAAATATGTGCTTCCTTCTGCGCAATGATGCAGTTGGTGAGTCTTGTTTGGTAGAAAGTAGATAAGTCCTACGTGAAACTGCTCACAACAAGGTCTGTGGATTATCTTGAGTCACTGGGTCATGATTTCTGGAAAGAGACATTGCTGTTGAGGTTGCATTTTTAAGCTTTGAGCATTTGAGAGAAGGTTGATATCTCCAAAACTCAGCAACTTACACCAAACCAACAGATGGATTAATAGCTGTACAGGTAGGAGGAAAATACTGTCCCTTGAAGATGCAAATGCAAATCCCTGGACTGCTCAACCACTCACTGCACTGATGTACAGTCTGGACCTTTTGTAGCATTTAGCACACGTTATTGTAGCATTTTAAATATTGTTGTTAGATGTATGTGATGTGAATTGTTTTTTACAACTTAACAGCAGCTGTAAATCCAGATGTTGCTGACCTACAGTGGTTTAACTTAAGACTTTCATATATTGCCAGTCTTTTCATTACAGTTTCTGGAAGCCCGTTCAGGTTTCCAGAACAGTTACAGCACAGAAACCAGATGTATGGGACTCCAGCTGTGGCTTGGTATATAAAGATTAAAGCTAGTCATGGCTCCAGATCAACTCTGTGTCCATGCTGTGCGCAGCATCAAGTCTTCAGACACAAACATGTTGGCTCGTCCTGCGTCTAGAACAGTGGTTCCCAACCTGGAGGTCACCATAGATTCACGTGGGGCTGCAAGGATATTGTTGTTGTTGATTTGAAAACTTTTAAATTATAGATCTAACTCTCAGCATTTTGTTCATTTCTGCAAAGAAAAACATTTTTTTTTTTTATAGTTTAGATTATTAAAGACCTGAACACAAGCTGCATTAATAGAGCCTCCACTCTGATAAACAGCCTCATCCTGCAGTAGAGAAGTATGCAGTTAAAAAAACCAAAGAGCTCATGGAACAATGAGAAAACATTTGTCAAAAAGAAGCCCATTAAGTCTGTATGAATAATAATGTCAATATTCACTTGAAATAATATGCTCAAATTGTACATTTACACAACCTTCTTGCAGTTACTGTGTTCACCGTTTGTTTATCAGTTCTCTACCGTATATCGAAAAAAGGGTGCGAGCCACTGCTCTAGACTGTAGACCAGAGCGATCCGTGGCTCTGGAATGACCTGCTTTAATGATGCCAGGGTTGCCTTATCAACTTCCTTTAAATCACTTCTTTGAACTCATCCTGATAGTATTTGACCTTTTATACTAATCTTATGTTTTATACTTGTAGATTGTACTGTTTTTTTGTAATGCATTCTTTGTTTCTGAATCTTTGTTTTTATGTGTAAAGCACTTTTAAAATTGGTTTTGAGAGATGCTGTACAAATAAACTTGTTATTCTACAGTAAATGTATTGAGTGTGGTCAGTATATGCTGTTGTCACTGTTGACTGTAAATCATGGTGCAACAGATGTAGATTTCCACCCACATGCTTGGTGTTAAAGCTGCAGTAGGTAAAAGGTTGTGATCGTACAAATTGAAATGTAAATTCAACTAATCCCTGTGCATTCTGTGTGACCTGATCTGACATTCTGCAATATTGTCAGCTGCAACTTTAATGCAAATTTCACTAGAACAAGTTGCCTTTCACACAAAGAAAATATTAGTAGGCAATATGGGTTCTTCAATGGCTGATGCTGATATTTAGAGAGCAGGACGACCAGTGGAACGTATGTAATGCTAATATCAAAACAAAGAAAAGTGATGTATAATTTCATTATTCCATACACATTATCTAATATACATGGTTATTTTAGCCAGTGACATGTTGTTTAGATGTAATTTTAACTAATTAATGAAACAGAAATACATTGGGTTATGCTGTAGATTTCAGAATGTGACGTATTTAAGGGAGAGCGGGGTACAGTATGGAATCGACGTTTAAATAACGTTTAAATAATTTCCCCCTGGGATTATTAAAGTATTTAAAATATAAACAACCATTTCTCTGGGGTCTGAGTGCCCCAGTCTACAGAACAAACACTTACAACTAACATTACGTTATAAACCACTTAACTGTTTACATACTGCTTATAAAT
Source organism: Morone chrysops (assembly GCA_019097615.1). Taxonomy (NCBI): domain Eukaryota; kingdom Metazoa; phylum Chordata; class Actinopteri; family Moronidae; genus Morone; species Morone chrysops. The sequence continues at coordinate 21,716,015 of JAGRRF010004921.1, forward strand.
AAAATAGTAAATAGTGAGACTTAACGAGTAAAGAGCTTATTCTAAATGTTCATTCTGTAGTATCTGACATGATGCTCAACAGATCGAGTCCAGAATGCAGTTTATTGAATTTCATCAACAGTTGAGGGTTCTGTAGTTTTTTTAGGCACCATAAAGGCCATTTTGTAGAAATGCAAGTGTTTATTTAGTACATAAAAACAAAGAAAACAAGCCATCTGATACGGTAGCACTAAATGCATCCTACAAGCAAAAACTGTCAATACTGAAAATAGGTTCTTCATAATTAACAGAAGTGTGAGTATTAAATCTGGATTTTAGGATTATTAACTGACATTTGAGGTTGTTTTTCTGAGACAGTGGTTCATGACCAACATC
>JAGRRF010004921.1:21747250-21757298 GCA_019097615.1 Morone chrysops
AAACGCGTGGATATAAGGTTTTTGAATGTGCGACAAACTATGCAGAAGTTATTAGCCTAAACTCACTTTTTATGATAGTAGCGCCACCTAGTGGCCAACCCAAAAGCTGCGCATAGAATACGAAATTTTTCGCGACGACTGACCACTTTGCCAAATAAAATTGAGTTTTCGTATATGTTCAGGGGGGCAAAAAAGCAATCAAAGTTGGAAATAGTAAGAAATGGAGCAGTTTCAATAGGGACCTCCAGCGGTCGCTGGCTCGGTCCCTAATGAATACATCAGGTTCAGGTAAGTGCTGCATGACCTGCTGTCAGTCAGGAATCTGGAAATAAGTCAGTGTGAACATCCAGTTGAGTTGAAACAAGACATTTGAAGACATCCCATTGACACTGCCTTTTCATTAAAGGTCCAGTGTGTAACATTTAGGAAGATCTGTTGTCAGAAATGGAATATAATATCCATAGGTAAGTTTTTATTAGTGTATAATCACCTTAAAATAAGAATGATTTTTTTTTTTTTTACCTTAGAATGAGCTGTTTACATCAGCAGATGCTGCACGTCACCTTCCATGGACTCTGCCATGTTAAACTGCAATGTTTCAACAGTAGCCCAGATTGGACAAACTAAACACCAATAATGAAAATAATGGTTAGTTGTAAACCTAACACAGATTCAGAACTCCAGTGATTCTTTGTAAACACAGTCATTTAAAGCTCTGTGTTTTGTGAAAATTTGCATTACATTTATTAGCCTTTTTTTTTTTTTAAAGTAACAACATATGGAGAATTACAGATGGCAGCTTTAAATGTCTCTGGACTCCTACATATACTGTATCTCCTAAATATAGCAGTTAAGTTTAGCAATACAGCAAAGTTGCTGCTTCAAAATCTGTTTGCGCTAACTTAGACACGCACATTATTAAAAAGGTTACTGTTAAAGGAATTGACAGAATCAAATTTCAATAATATAATCTAAATGTGTACGTTATTGGAAAGAACATTTCTGTGGTGATGTCTTCTGAATGTCTCCTCTCTGTACACTGTGAGAAAGAAGAAGAAAGCAGCATCAGCAGCGCCTTCAGTTGGGGTCTGCTCAAAGTTTCTACCTGTTAAAAGGATGTTTTTCCTTGTTACTCTCGCTCATGGTGGGAACTGTTGGGTCTCTAAATAATAGTAGTCTAGTAAATCATTTTATAAGGAGTACAGTCTAGATCTGCTCTGTTTGAAAAGTGTCCTGAGATTACCTTGAATTGAAAAATTTAATTGATTTTAGTCATGGACAGTAGGCTGCCAGGGACAAAGAACTAGTGAAGCTGAATGAAGTGGTTGGATATGTTGTCGATGATTCTTGGGAAAATAGCGGTCACAGGCAACAGAAGACGTGCTGTTTCTAAAAAACAGAAATTGTCTCATCATCAGTTTGAGCCAGAATATTTAAGAAGTTATAATAAGTAAAGTTATACAATTATGTGTGAAAAGAGTAATGAGCCCAACCCTGCTTACAAATGACCCGATTTAGTCTTTGGTTGGCTTGAAAAGCTACTCTGTGGCACATCTTGGCTCATCCCTGGTGCAGCTCCAGCAGCGTTCAGAAGTGAGTGACTAGTTGGTTCTTAAACAGGAAGTGTGTAGTTTAAGACTCACAGCAGCAAACTTGATTTGATGTAAAATATCCCACTGAAGGTGCTGCTTTTCACATAGTGCCCTCTCTCTCTTGGATGGTGCTAATTAGCAGGAAGACGTGTGGGCCACTGCGACTTGTGGCCATGGTTACTCTGCAGTTTAGGCAGAGAATGGTGTTCTCTAGCGCTTAAATGGCTCTTTGTTGTCAAAACAACCACAAAGAGGGATGGATATTGTTTTTCATGACTTACTATTTGAGTCAGTTTAACACAAACTTTAGTGCAATTTGTTTTTAATTTTCTTGTGATCAGGTATTTTGTGTATATGCAATACATCTGTATCAAGATTGATTGCTTAAAATATTACAGCTCATATATTGTTATTGGATGTTTTAAACTCTCAAATAACAATTACAATATCAGTTGGGCTATAATGGCTACTGTAATTTGTCAAGCTTAGGCACACTTGTGGGTGTTAGCTTTGGGGTGTGACTCGAGCTTAGCCTGGCTGGCCCTTTTTGGGGTGAGTGGCTTTACATAACATCTGTAATCCTAGAAAGAAAAAAATCTTGAAGCTGCAGTAGGTTCTTTTATTTAAAAATATATTTTTGTTATATTTGCTGAATCTTTCACTATATCCTGACAGTAGAACATGAGACAAATAATCTGTGAAAAAATCAGGTTTCTCTTGCTCCTCCTAGTGCATTGGCAAAAATATTAAATAAGGCAAGGTGAAATACAGTAAGCGTCCTTTTAAGGCATATTTTGTGTCATGGTAAACAAACTATGGTGGATAAGTGATGTCAGATCAGAGAGAATAAATACAGGAGGTTGGCAGTGGAAAAGAATTCCTGATGACTTCTACCTGCCTGAAGTCTGAAAGGTGTTTTGTTCCAATTCAGATCTGTTTTTTCATACTCAACCTGAAACGTTATTTGAAGATTTTTTTAGATGACAAGAGGGTGCTGTTTTCAGATAATAATATAAACATTTTTTAGTAGGCTTTCCAGCAACAACGACAAGATGTGATGTGATTATGAATTTCTCTTATGGGTCGTCCCATGAATTCTGGGGAAACCCCTGTCTAACCCCAGTTTAACAAGCTAGAAAATGTCCAGAGGTTATGTCAGCACTGTCAGGAAACTTGAACCTTTACATGCAAATCAGATTATTTCCGTAATAGCAAAATAGGTAGAAGAAAAACACAAGAATAAAAACACAGCAGTGGTATGTAGTGCGGGCAGTGCGTGTGTGTGTGTGTGTGGGATCATAATGTAGTTGCTGTGTCTGAAAGGTGAAAGTCCAGCTGTGTTACTCACATGTCAGCTGCTCCGTGTTGATTCTCAACCAATAACAATTAGGGTTGTATTAAAATTTTTTTTTTTTGTAGTTTTGTGATATTGTATTGATTCTCAAAAACACTATAGATTTTTATGGTTAAACCCCCAACAGCTAGATAGCAGTGTTGTAAATGTAAACTGTGGTGTGCTGTGATGTTGGATGTTATAGCGACTGTAATAAATGCAAATACAGATCCCACTGTTGTAGTTGCAAAAAAAAACTTTTTAAACTTTGATTTTATGCATATGGTGGTGTGTCCTTTCCTAAAATGTTCTTTTCTTTTATTAAATCACAGTATATCGACTAACTTACAGTATCACGCTATCTTACAATATATTGAATCGTAAACCCTGTAACATGATACATATCGTATCACCAGATTCTTACAATAATAACTAATCGGAAGGTCGTTGGTTTGATCCCCGGCTCCTCCTGTCACATGTCTAAGTATCCTTGAGCAAGATACTGAACCCACAATTGCTCCTGATGCTGTGTCATCGCTGAGTGAATGTGTGCGAAAGGGTGAATGTGCCAAGTAGTGTATAAGCGCTTTGAGTGGTCGGAAGACTAGAAAGGCGCTATACAAGTACAGGTCCATTTACCATTTACCATTTACAATACACAGCCCTAAAACCAATACTTTGAGAAAGACAACCAATATTTTCTTATGTGATAGGGAACTAAACATTAACACTGGCTTCCCCCAAACTAAGGGTAATATTTTGATAATATCCCTCTCATTTCTCTCATATGTTGTCACATGAGTATCGCGATACTATGTTTTGTGATTCTGTATCGATTTTTCAAAAAACAAAAACTATAGTTTATGTGCAAATATTTGTGGGAGTGGTTCCTTTTGTGTTGTTTTAAATTTTCCAAAATTTTTAATATATTGTGATATATTTAAAGGTCCATTGTGTAGGATTTAGCCTGTTGATTTATCAGTCTCACTCTAATACAGTATTGTCTTTAACAGAAAGATGACTACAAAAATAAAGCAGAAGTTGTAATACACTAAAATTATTTTAATAATTACATTTTCAGTTTCAGCAGTGGTAAACAACAGTTTACTTGTCAAATTAACAATTTACCATCAATTAAATTATAATGACTCATGTTATATCCAGTTATGTGGGATAAACATGCATATAGTGATAATGTTCCTCGTTTTCTGTTGACCTCCAGTGTTTCCCATCTGTCTCTCTTTCACACCATCATTTTATCAGTCTGGACCAGTGTCTCATCAGATCAGCTGACTGTGTGTGTTTGTAAGTCATTTAGCGTCTTACACAAGTGACACACTTGTGACCCGCAGCCTGTTTGCCTGACAAACTGGCAAATGACGTTTTCTCTGACTGACTGGTTAAGTGGCTGACTGATGGAGTGATCAGGAAGTTTAATGACTAACCTACTGTGTAAGTGGTTGAGTTTAGTTGACTTTTTCTGCCTGCATCCATATACATACAGCCTGTCCATGGAATGGTGTTTACTGAATGCTTTCTGATACATACACACTTTTTTATTCTCTTGTGTACCTAATGAAACCAAATCCCACTGAAAGCCATTCAGATCACACAGATCTGCTCCGCTCCTTCTATAACAACCTGTTCCACAGTGATCGTGTGGATATGGTGTACTGTACTAAAAACCTGTTTTGACCATGGAGCACACCTATACTTTTGGTAGTATTTCAAGTGCAAATAGGTTCGGCTCTGCTGCCCTGCCAATTTTTCAACAACAGATTTGGAGAGTAATTCATTCCATATTATGTATCATCTTTTTCCCCATACCTTTTTTTTGTCTTTGCACTGATGGAAAGTAACTTTTTTAGCCAAGTAGTGCATTTAAAGCACAATAATTGTATAATGTATCAAATGACAGTGTGAAAAAGGTCACTCGGAGTGATGGACCTACAAAGAATAATCACCTCAATCTGCAGCCCCTTTTGAGTTTCAGCTCATTGTTCAGCTGTCTGGTCTGTGACTTTACTCAGGCAACTGTTTTCAGAGGAAAACAAAGGAAACTGTAATTGCTAAAGTTCGATAAGGTTGTCTGACATTGATTGCTGGTTGATGGTTCAATAATGTGTGTATTGATTAACTGATGCTGGCTGATCATGTTAGATTGTACCCAGTTTCTAACAGCAGATAAACATGATGTGCTTGTTATTAATGGTGTAAATAATGATGTCTGCTGAAATGTAGTTTGTGGAGCAGACAGACAGATTATGAAATAAGAATTGTTCTATTGTATGAGCATTTACCTCTTTTGTGACTCACATGACTTGTTCTTCCATTAACAACACTGTCAATACTTCAGTGATGGATGGATGGATGGATATACCACTTGGGTCTGTGTAATCCCATGGGTGTCTGCTGCTTCAGTGTTTGCTTTAGAGTTTAGCAGCACTGTCAGACTCAGCGACATGAAAGATCTGGTAGTGTGTGACCCCTGTTGCTGTAAAAACCACAACAACTTCAAGACTCCCATTCACAAGACTGAAAGTTGTGTATCGTGAACAGTACAGAGATCTGACCACTTTGAAAGTCATGTAGTTTGGCTAAGACTAACGGGTGCATATGTGTTAATGACCAACACATCAGCATGGCTAATATTATTGTTCGATATGAACTTATCACAGACCTATATAATTTACATGTGCATTGAAACCATAAAGTGTGCAATAAAAGATCTAGATCTAGTTTGCCATATATATTTATTCATATAGTGGATATTAACTGGTAAAATGGATATATATTTTTCTACTAATTCTTTAATAGATTTTTAAATTCAGGACTTGTATTTGTGATGAAATATCTTCAAAAAGTTTTCTATAGCTACAAAATATTTGAATTTTTTGCCACTGTACATAGAAACTATAATAAAAATGTATCTAGAGTAAAGGATTGTGTACACAGGAGGCCTTTCAGTCATGTTCGTCAGTCGTCTGTCTCACGCACATCTAACAGAACAGATTTGCCCCTATTTTAATCAGTACAGCTGTCTATGTGTGTGACTGCAACCTTCACTGAGCGTAATGCAGAGATTGTAATGCGAATGACCTACACTTAGTGCTGTGCCTCAACGCATCCTGTGTAGACACAGGCGGAGCACTGAAGCTGCAGGTGATTTTTTTTATTGATTAGTATTTTGGTGTGTTTGTGTGTTCTTACAAGAATCTAGAAATCAGCCAGAGAGCAGACTAATCCTTCCACTGCAGGTTCATTCAGTCCATCTGGAATCAGCTGTCGTCAGCAGCATGTGATGACGTAACGGCACACTTATCTTTTCCTCGCTGCATCTTTCTGTCTACACTGGAAACAGACTGGGAGTCCTACTCAAAATTTTACTTCATTCCAAATTTAATACAACACAAAACAGTGAAGGATACATGAGCTGTAACTAAAGCCTTGGTCACACTACATGACTTTATCTTTGTACTGTGATCTTTGTACTGTTCACGCTACACAACTTTCAGTCTTGGAATTGTTGTTGAAGTCGTTGTGGTCTCTAAACTACTTTTCATCAGGAATCCTTAATAACACCATTAATAACAAGCACAGCATGTTTAATTAGGGAAGTCCTCGAAAAACTTTACAAAAAGGGCAACCATTTACAGCATACTGAAATTAGAAACTGAGGATAATCAGAAAGCTAATCAGCCAGCATCACATTATCAAAGCATTAATCAAACTAATAACAGCAGCCAATGTGATGCAACCTTGTCATACTTTAGTAGTTACTTAGTCTTTCTGTAGTGGTGACAAAACGTTACAAATTTTACATATTAGCAGTTTGAATTCAACTAAAAGCTCCCTGCACCAAGCTCCCTTTAAGAAGTATAGATAGGTTCTTTATTGTCCTTTTCACGAAATGTGTTGCCACAGTCTGTACATAAACGTATGGACACATCATTACCACAGGATAGACATTTAAACACAGCATGAAAATCCAAACACAACACAGGTATTTACACGTAATATGCTACCAGGCAGTTTTGTTGAGTAATGCTATGGCAACTTCTGCCATAGCGAGCTCGTTTAAAGCATTATGAAAATGTTATTATAAAATAATTATATTATTATAAAATAGACATTCCACATAGCAGAGTGATCCAGCAAATAACACAGAGTTGTTGAACCTTGCTCGTCTTTTACTGCAGCAAAATGCAATGTCATCCGGCCTAATAACTTTACAGAGTTGTAAAATTCTGCCCTATATAGTCTAACTGGCCATTCTGGTTTGTATTTGGTCATCTTACCTGAGCCTAAAAGAACACACCATCATCCATCCATTCCACTGAAACACCTGGCAACTCCAGACAGTTAACAGCTGCTCTGGAGCTATCCTACATGTTCGCAGAGACAGGAATCCTGTCCTAAGTTAGGAAGATTGATAAAATGCCACTCCTAGTCCTGAAAGTAGAACCAAATAATGTGTGACTGAGAATTTTGGATCAGTGAGAAAAAAAATTTCTGCTCTGAGATATTATGATAAATACAGATTCCTAGATTTTTTTCGAACAGTATCAGATTCCATGTCCCTTTTCCTGTCTGATGTCAATATCAGGTTGAATTTGAGAACAAAGGTTCATGTTTGCCAGACGCTGTAAACGTAAATGTGTACGATAATGACAGTTGAGTTTGTCATTGACGGCTCATAAAGATTTATGGTCCTATCTATACTAAGGAAAAAGTCCCTCTTACTGCTCCCTCTGTCTAATTATTTTCCTCTCAGCAGCACAAGGCGGAATCTTCTGTGTCTTATCATGTCTTTCCACCAGTGCTTTTTTGTCCTCCCACGTCCTCTCTCTTTACTCTTTACTTGTATTTTATTGCTACTGACTAAGGTGGGTGTGTTTGCTGAAGTCAGAGTTTATGATTCACTCTTTAACATTAACCTCAGTGTTGAAGATACTGAACACAGTGAGCTGTTCGTGGCTAAAAGATGAATATGTTTGCCATTTACAGTGATTTACTTCAGAATGAACTGTGATGAACATTGCGGTGTCATTCATCATCATTTTACTGTACTTCAGCACTGATATGCTAAAACAAGGGTTGAAGTTATCTGACTGGGTCCTTTTGTCAGCTGTTTCTTATTATTCTTTACTGAGTCAAGCACTTATTAAATCCTTACTAAACTTTGCTAAACGTTGCTTTGGTTTTCAGTGCTGTCTTTGTGTTGGTCATAGGTATTTTGCAGCATCCAGATGGAACAGTCCTGAAGCAGCTTCAACCTCCACCCAGAGGTCCACGAGAGATGCAGTTTTACAGCACGGTAATGCCTCTGCATTCATAAATCTACTATTCTCACACAGTTACATACAGAAGGGGGACACAGTTGTACTTGTACTTGAATAAATCAGATCATAATAATACAAATGTGTGAAAAATCCAGCTGTTCAAACAAATCTGTCCTTCCCAATGAAATGATTAACTTTAAATATAATCTAATACTAGGCCTGTCACAATAGCTATTTGTCTTGGATGATGTAGTGCCCCAGAAATAAGTGCTCTAAACAATATTAATATTGACATTTTGTGCCACTGATATAATGATAAGCATAATAATGCAAGTTCACCCTTTTAAAGTGCAGTGAATGTTTAATTCTTGATGTGTGGAAAACAAATTCCTTGATAAACAAAACATAAATTAAACCACTCTACCAAAACAATAAATAGTATGGACACTGGTCTTTACTTAACAGGCAATATAGTGATGGTAGGCAAATAGTTTTATAGTTTTATTAGTTAGGAGCTAAAATGTTATCTCAAGATGGTAAGCAGAGGTAAAATGAGTTGTTCAAAAACACTGCAAATGTAGCTCCAAAGGGGAACTATTGGGAAGAGACATGTGGACCAGGAGGACCCCTTTTCCATCAGGTCAGCTCTCTCACTCTGAGCTGTATATGATTTTATGAGCATTTACCTCTATTGTGACTCACATGACTTGTTCTTCAGTTACCACACTGTCAATACTTGATTGATGGATGGATGGATATAAATCCTTAATGATCATTATAAAATATCAGACATTCCACATAGGTCTGTGTAATCCTGCGTGTATCTGCTGCTTCAGTGTTTGCTTTAGAGCTTAGCAGCACTGTCAGACTCAGCAACTCTCATACAAACAGCAGTGAGTCATGGCATCGCGTCTCTTGACAAAACCAATCAAACCTAATCCCAACAACGCACACATCTCACACTGCGCTGGCACCTGCAAACAGCTGGTAGTCTAAAATATTATTGAGTTGGTCCAAAACATCAGTAAGTTAAATATTTTACGTTTTATTACACATACATATTTAACAACATAGGGCTGCTGTTAAAATGCAAATTATCGCTAATAAAATCCAATTGTTCATCAAAATTTGATCATCAGAGTGGAAAAAAGAATAATTACATTGTTTTAATACTGCATATACCCTGTATTAGTGATTAAGTATTAAGTTGATTCGTTGATTAGTCAATCAACAGAAAACTAACCAGATGTGAGAAGAATGAAGCCTGGTTCCAGACAGTCTTTTGTTCAGTGATTCAAATAGATAATCACTGTAAATGTAATATATTTTGGGTATTGGACTGTTTGTCAGAGAAAACAAGCACTTTGGATCTCACCTAGGATGATGGGAACTGGTGGTGGATATTTCAGTATATTCCAACATTTGATTTGAAACAATTACCTCAATATAGTGCAAACAAACTACACAGCAAGTAATGTAACTAACGTTAGCTATGCTGTGGGTTTGCAAACTGCAAGCAAAAATTGCTGCTGAGATATTCGCTAGAATCAAAAAATAACCTAAAATCTAAAATCACATACCCCACCTTTAATTGAGTAAGCCAAACAGTACCCACCAAATTAAACCATAATGAAAATAATCTTTAGCTGCACCCATACTCTAAATATATAGTGTGGTAGTCTCTATATATGCGCAGTATAGTATGATGGTGGTGATGTGTGTGTATGTGTGTCCTAGGTGTATGCAGAGGACTGCTGTGATCCATGCCTTTTGGAGCTCCAGAACCATCTGCCCAAGTACTATGGTGCATGGTCCTCTCCTGACAGCCCCAATGGTAAGAG
>JAGRRF010004921.1:21766285-21780360 GCA_019097615.1 Morone chrysops
AGGGGTTAGAGAATTGAGGGTTTTTTTTTTTGTTTTTTTTTTAATCACTGCCTTATTTTCTGTTGATGTCTCCATGTCTCTGTGTTTTGAATATTGATTATTGATCATTCCGGCAGCTTTGTGAATCTCCTCCTGTTGTGTCATGGCTAACTAACCATATCATGCATTTGTATACAGGGCATTGTTGATGGCATTGGTTTAATAATTGACTCACAGTGATGCAACTTTTGACCTAAACTCCCTTCAATGTTACTGAGACATTTGATTTCAGTGTAGGTGACAACATTTACAAACAGCACATTCACTATGTTCCCTTATACTAAATTCTACAAATATTATCAGCACCAATATTTTAGTCTATTTAAATTTTTCCCTGTTGGACCACTGACAGGTTTTTGCATGTGTATCTCATTTATTAAATTACATGATTCCTTCTTTACATTACAGCCAATCAACTGAGGCAGAGCAGAGTGTTTTAGATTGCTGAATATGTTTTTATACGTGTTTTTCATTGATTTCCCACATTGTGTCTGCCTTTAACAATCTTCTAATCAAAAATCTGAATCACTGGATTACAACAACAGTAACATCAAACATAAAAGCAGACAAGATGTCCACACTGAAACCTGGAGTGTGCCATCTGAATAATTAACCCTTCCTAAGCCCCGGCTGGAAGTTCTGTCAACTTTCTCCTTTCCTGTACTTAGATATGCTATATGCTGTGTTGAAAATCACATTTTGAAGATGGTTGGGTTGAGTTATGTTAGTTTAAGTTAGAAAAAGCCTTGCTAATTAGCTAGAAAATCTACATCAATCATGTGCTAGCTAATTTTGCAAACATATCAGATAACAAGCTAGCTAATGATAAATGCAGATTAGTTAACTAGCATTTTACTCTGCAGCGAATGCTAACCAGCCACCTAACTATCTAGCTAATGATTGATGTAGATTAGCTAGCTAGTCTTGCGTTAGGCGTTATTTTATCTCTTCAACATAGATTAGCCTAGCACATCACATATCTAAGTACAGGAAAGGAGAAAGGTGACCAAGGCTTGCTGCCCTGATATTGAAGGACTGAGCAAAAAGAGGCGGGACTTAAAAAGGGTCAAGTACAATTTACAGTGTGCCTTGGAATTATATGAATTGGTAAAATAATCAATTAAAAAAACTCAAACAGATGAATTACATTTGCATTTAAATCATACCGTATGAGTAAAAGTGTAATGTATAATCAAAGGTTATTAGAATTAACAGTCATTTTGTTACCTTATTTTGTTGCTTTTAAAATTTAAAATTAAATTGCAAAATTATTTGTAAAGACTTAAATTTGTATTGTTTTTCTATTTATTTATTTTTCTGCCTATCATATGGACTTGACATTCATACACTGATGGCAGACGGCTGCTATGCAAGGTGCCACACTGCCCATGTGTGTATAAAACACTGATGAAATGAGAATTGTAAATGTTACAGCAGGAAACAGCAGGTGAAATGTAATATGGGCAGACACACAACGGAACAGAACAATTAAATCAATTAAAGACAGAATAAGTATATAGATTGATTCATTTGGTGATTAAAACTACTTTTTAATTGGAATTGTATTATGCAACATTTTAATGTGAATCAATTGATTATAACTTTTTGTAAATTATACATGTATTAATTAATTATAGTTAAACTCTTAGGCCTATGCTTATTTGAGTTGCTTATTACAGTGAAGTGGACAGACACCAATTGCTGTCTCGAGATCATAAGATAAAATTCAAAGTATATGCAATTTGTAATGAATGAGTTAAAACATGCATACTAATGTGGTCATTTAGACCTTTACCGGCCTCTACTGCAGCCTGTTGGAACTGCAACAACACAGACCTGTCCCACACTCCCCAACCACCTTGTCACTTTAAATGTAATATTTGAACCCAAATGGAACTAGAATGTGTAAAATGTGGATGATTGGACTGTCAGGAAGATTTCCTGTTCGTTCATCTTGTGAAGAGTGACACTGCCCACCTGCTCTGCCTCTAAATGTCTCAGTATAATGTCTGGATGCACCTTTATCCATACTGGAAACTGATGTGACACAATTTCTGGTGATACCTAGAGTCTAGTTGTAGAACATTTACTGAATATCTGAATAGAATGGACCACACTGACTGGGCCAGACTGACTCATGAATAGAAAACATGAGCAGATGTTCAGCTGTGGTTCTTATGCTTCTCTTTTTCTGATGATTCGGATGCAAAATGTTAGATTGAATCAGACAGTCAAAGTGAATCTGTTGGCTCTGGCTGTATGTCGCTCTCTTTATGTGCTCCATTCATCTGTTTACATTTCATTTGCTCTCATAGCCAGGAAGAGGATTTCTGTTCTCTAACTCCAGGACTTTAACAGGGTGTTAGCTGTAACTTTGTTTACCTTTTGTTTTTATGTGCAAAGTAATGGAATGGCCCATTTATGACTCCTGTTTTACAGATTTGTTTCTCCTTTGAACAACATACCCAACCAGTCACTCTCCATAGAAGGACTATATGATGGTGTGATTGGACCATTAATCACTAATCATGTACATTACTGCCAGCCATTTTCAAAGCATGATGTACACTGCAAAATCTCATTATTAGTTAATTAATAATGTTAGTTAGCAACAGAACACACTAGCCAACTAGCTATTTCACTAGCTAGCCAATGATTTTATAGGGATTAGCTCGCTAGTTAGCTAGCAAGCGTTTTGCTAATATTAGCAAACTATGTATATTTTTAAATGTGGTCGTCTTTTCAGCATAGCATATCTAAGTACAGGAAAGGAGGACACTGACCGAGGATTGCTCGTTGCTCTATTATTGGAGCACAGAGCAAAAAGGGGGCGGGGCTTCTGAAGGGTCGATTGGAAATTAAGCCCAATTAGAAATTGCATATTCCCAGTCGGTTAGAGTAAATATACCAAAGTGAAAATTAAGTTGTGGCTTTAAACTACAAGTTACTCATTTGGAGGGATTTTGTTTCCTTGAAATATTGACTTTTCCTTAATCTTTTTATTTTTACAGTGTACGTTTTTAAATTGATATCCTTACTTTATTTCAGAACATTTTGAAAATCATCTTGCAGAGATTTGCTGAAGTTATTTAAATATTTCTTTACTTTTGAGTTGGAGTAATACAGGGTTAAATACTCTATTTCCAAACGTTTTTCATTTAATTGTGATTTTATCACATTATCGCTATTGACTACCTTTAAAAGAGACACAAACGAGAAACTACTGTAAATGCTGCAGCACATTCAGAGTAACTGCAATTTTCATGGATCAGTCTAAAACCTGATGGGATGCTTTGAAAAATGGACAGCAGTAATCAGAGTAAATGGGGTAAAACATTCAAAACCAACCGTGTGTTTCCTCAATGGGGTCTAGGAAGAACAGGGAGGAGGTCATAATGGTCCACTTGCATCTTCTCAGCCAATCAGAATCGTTTGCTTTCAGATAGGACTACAACTGAAAACCTTTGACTTTCCTTTGGCTTCATTCTAAAGCTCCTAATGCTGCATTTGTCATATGGGAAGAACCATCTCAACAGTTCAAACAAGCTCACACAATAAATCATATCTTTCACAACATCTATCAGAGATCTTCACTATCCAAAGCTGTATTCACCAGTTCAAAGCTGTGTTTTTAGAATATCTGTACCATTGACAAAAAGGCAGCATTAGGAGAAGAAAAAGTCCACACAGAACATATTATCTCTGCTTCTGATTGGTTGTGATATCCTCCAACCTTTCTTCTGGGTGAGAACGTTTGCTTCACTTAAGTGTCTTTGTGTGATGGAAACTTTGAGGTGTAAACGTACAGTGATGCTGACTGGAATGCTGTTGAGGTGGTGTACAAGCTGAGCAGTTTGAATGTTTGTGGCGTGGTGTTGTCGGGCTGCCATCATGAAAACAAAACCTGTTGAAGGACTGAAAGCCGACCAGGTCTGGTTCAGCTTCTCTTCCACTGTTGGATTTCTGTGCGGACAAAGATATCCAACTTAAGTCCAACATGTGGAGTTTAGTGAGGAACTGGACCTGGTCCGCCCCTGTTGAGCCCTGTAATGGAAACTGAGCTCTTAAACTCCTCATTGTGGATTTTGAAGAGTGTTTGATATACTGGATTTAATGTCTTACAAATGAGCCTGAAGCAGAACAGAAAATATCAGTGTACATTAAGAGGAAAGTCCCTCTACAACTACAAACCTGATACTTATTATTTTTTCAACAATAAAAATATTAATCAAACTGTTTGCTGAGCTGCTGTTTCTTTTGTATTTTAAATTGTTTTGTGTTTCATTTAAGAAGTAATCTGACTACCAGGGGTGAATCTCATCAATCATTTAATTATGTGTTGATTTAAGTTTTGTAACATTATTTTTTTTATTTAATCTAAATTTGACAAAATCTGACACCAAACGGGCAGCTGCCCCTCTAGACTATTTTCTCACAGCGCTTTATAATTTTAAACAACTCTCCCTCTCTCTGAGTCCCTGATTTCACTTATGTCCAAAACTCTGTTCTTCGGGCTTAAAGCACTAATGGGCACCAATTTTTGGTGCCAGATGGTGGATTTTAGTATATAAAGGAACGTGGATTTTAAACGTATCATCTAACCTCCATAAAGGATAATTTTATCTTAATTTAAAGATCCCCTCCAGACATTTCTTATGGCACGTATAGTCTAGTTGGATGATGTGTGTCTGAAAGGTCAGCACAATGAAGATGAATGTTTTTCTAAAATAAAAGTAAATTCTAAATTAATTAATATATAAATTATCATTATTATTAGTTCATTTCAGAACTTAAGAGTCTGACTTGAAGCTTAACAATTTAAAGACAGTTTTAAAGACAAACCTTTTTGTTTTTTGCAGTGTAGTAGTGTGCATGTAGTAAATTGCAAACTCTAAATTAGGAGTGTGAAAGGTTGTATGTCTGGGTGTGTCAGCTCTGTGACACACTGGTGACCTGTCCAGGTGTACCCTCACTCACACCCAAAGCATGCTGGGATAGTTTCCAGCCCTATCCTTTTAGAGAATAATAGGATGGATGGATTTATAACCATCAATGAACACACATACAACAGAGGTGGAAAATGAAATCACTGTATTAGTCACATAGCCTTAAGACTTTTATGACGTGCCTGAGTTGAAGAATCACAGCAGTTCCAATCATCAAAATACAAAAATAGCATTTATACAATATAGAAACCAATATTGTGCAACAGAGAATGTTTGTTGGTACATTATGAATGTAAGCTGTGCTCATGTGGTGGATGCTAAAACACTAAAAATAATTATTATCCTCCCAAAATGTTTTAATTTTCCTTAACTAAATATACAATTACCAAAAAGAAAAATTACTTCTGTAATCCAAAACAACTGTGACTCAAATGTGAAATACACAATATTTTCTCAGAAAGTGTTGGATTTCAAATCTATGAGTTTCATATAAAAAAAAAAAAATTTTAAATGAAAAACTATCTAGGAATAACAAGATGTACAATTATCTGCTAAGGTGCACCGTGAGCCAATTTGTCAGAAAAATTACTCAGCATTAAACAAATCCCTCTGTTCAGAAAACCTTTGCAGAAACTTATTGTGTAATGGTCCAATCTCACTGCCCATATAAGAATGTGCAAGAGAATTTTTATGCAAGATCAAAGACGTCCAAATTGTTTGGTAACTATGGTACTAGCCTACTTGTTCTGATGATACTTGGTGCAATGTCTCTGAAGCACTCAGTCCTGTCAGTTGTTCTACTCAGAACAAGACAGTGCTCAGATTAACTTTAAACAGATAGGCATAGTGTTTTTCTGAAAAAGGCATCTCATAAATAGCAAAGGCTTCCAGGAAGTCAAACATTTCAATGCACATCTGATATCTGCAGTTATAGTGTAGTAGCTGTAAAGGAACAGTTCAACATGCCACAACGCCTCTATTTAGAGCATGAGTTAGAGTGTTTGGTTTCTGGGCTACTGTAAAAATATGGCGCTTCAATATAGCAGACCTAATAGAAGAGGACCTGCTCCCTCTGTAGATATAAACAGCTCATTCTAAAGTAACAAAAACACAATTATTATTTTCATGTGATTATACGCTAATGAAAACATACCTACTTGAAAGAAAACGAGGTCGTCCTTGGGTCTTGAAAAGATCCGCTGAATCAAAAACAGTACCAAGAGATGTACACATGAAATTCTACATAAAATCAACACCTTCACAGTCTTATGTAAGTCATTAACATGTCCTAATTGTGTTTCCTTCTCCTATTTAATAAGGCAAGATTGGATATTGATCAGTAAAGTGTAAAGTGAAAATCATTTTTTTCTAACCCTACAGGATGCATAGCTATTAATTACTGACTGAAGTGCAAAAACATTGTTCCTGTAAATTCAAGCCGTTGGATTTTCTACATGAAAATGTTTTGGGATAGTCACGGAAAACTGGAGGTGGAAGACATTCTTCTTGCTGCGACTTGAGACGAGTTTTTCCAAAAATGTAGTCTCTGCTCACTATAGTCTCTTCAAGGACTGTGGGTAGTACTTGAGGAAGATCCTGTGAGCAATCTCGTACGTGTCTCCCTGAGGCTTGGTCGGGTATTTTCGGTTGTTGTAGATGAATCCCTTTTCTACCTGGAAAACTGCCTGGTTGAAGGTGTCCTGCTTGAATGGTCGTCCGCTGTCCATACACTCTACGAGGGTTTGAACAAACAGGCCCCATCGCTGGGCGTAGTAGTCCTCCATGAGGCCTCCCCACTCTTTGCTGGCGTAGTCCAGGATCTCCCCACTCGGACCCCATAGAGTGAGCTGGTTTCTGGCGTTCATATCATAGAGCTTTGCCTCCTTGTCATCTATGGCTAAGGATCGGGCCTGCTCCAGCCATGTCCCCAACAGGAAGTTGCGGTCGCTACTCAGCAAACGATTAAGCTCAGGCAAGAGGTCATAGACCAGAACCCCACCTGCAGTCAGCAGCTCTGGTAGCTTTTGTTTCTGGAAGGCTTCTGCAATATCCTGGTAAAAGGATGTTGTCAAGACTTGTAGGACCTGACGAGTCACATCAACAAGATCGTATCGGAAGGTCTCTTTGGACATGAGAGATGGAGCTGCATCAATAATCAGTTTCCAGGCTTCGCACAAGTCAGCAGGGTCATACCAAATTGCAGTATTCATGCGAAGAGAAGGCCGACGCACCAGTGGGCTGTGGTTGTGGTTTCGGTAATGTGGCACTGTGCAGTTGTAGACGCTGGTGAACAGGAGCCTCCATGCAGTGGTCAGGTTCTCTTGGGTGCTGCCGTAGCGGCGAGCTGCATACAGTGACGCCCACTTTGACAAGTTGACCGGCTCCTTGCGCCAAGCCAGCTCGCTCATCAACTCGAACATCACAGGATTCTGCTCAATGCCCTCAGGTGTCATGCCTATGCCCACCAGGGTGGAGTTTGGGAAATGTAAGGCTTTGAAAGGCCCTGAATTGATGCTCTCCACAGTCCCAAAGAATCCACTGTTTCCCCCAAAGTTTTGCAGCATGCACCAGATGAAGGGCTGTCCATAGAAAGACTTGGTGTAGGAGAAGATTGGCTCGGTCTCTGCAAACAAGTCCAGCACGATCATCCTTCCAAGGGGCACTCCGTGTAGTAGGGCCTGGATCTGGGCTGGCTTCCAGAACACTGCATCACTGAAGAACAGCCAGCCTTGCATCAGCCAAATTGCCTGAGGATCAACTAGGAAGAAAAATGTGTTTTGGATGAGAGACAAGAAAGGCACAGGTCCCAGAAAATGGCTGAAAATCAGCAGGGAGCTTGAGGGGGGCTGTCTGGGTAACAGAGTGGCACAACAGGTCATACATGGGTCATCAAACTAGGGCGATTATTGTACTTCTAAACTTGGCGATGCCTGTCTGAATGCTGATATTCTGGGTAATAACTGTTACTCAGACACTCACCTGCAGTCATTGAGGCAAAGACAGAGCGACTAACTGCAGACAGGTAGGCGGGGTCAGAGGATGGTGGAGTCATCTCATTGAAGGTGTCGGTGTTGTAGATGTGATCTGTACCAAACTGCTTCACCACCTGGGACAGATACAGGGAACCGATTTGGAGGAAAAGTGGGTCCCGAGGGTCTAAGATATAGGAGCATGAGAAGCTGCAGTTGAATTGAGCCCAAGGCCTCAATCTGGTTACATTGGCGTCTGGATACAACCTGAAATATAAGCACAAACACTTCTGTAATTCAAAGGTTTTGTTACATTTACCTCTATATGCAAAAGTAGCACTACTGTCAGTGGCCTTTGATATAGCAGCCGATCACTCCATTCTTTTAGGTAGACCTCACAGTTTGGTTGGCCGCTGGTGCTGTTTTTAGTTAGTTTAAATCTTATCTTAACGATAGAAACTTTTTGTAAGCATAGACAAATGTACATCTAAAGGCTATAAACTTTAAAAGTTACATTTTAGGTCCTACCCATGCTGCCACTTGGAAACATTATTAGAAAGCACAGCATCAATTTCCATAGTTATGGTGACGACACAGCTTTACATTGTCACATCCAGATAACCAATCATTTTTAACTGTACTTTAGATAGCAAGCAATGGTTGGCAGAAAACTTTCTAAAACTTGCTACAGCTCAGTCAGGACAAAACTAAAGTCTTGGTCAACTCAATGAGAAACTACAAGCACAGGCATTTAACCCTTGAAAAACTGTAGGAGTTATCTTTGATTCAGATCTTAGTTTTGATCATCACATTAGAAACATAACTGAGAATGCATTTTATCATCTTAAAAACATTGCCAGAGTGGGACCATTTCTCTCAAGCCAACAGAGACACTAATGCACCCGTGGGACTGACTACTGTAAATGCTCTACTTTCTGGTCTTCCTAAGAAGAATGTAGATCAGTTACAGTTACTTCAAAACTCAGCTGCACGTGTGTTGACTACGACCAGAAAGAGAGCACACATTACACCAATTTTAGCCATTTCAGTCTCTGCACTGTCTACCTGTTTGCTTTAACTTCCCTTTTTTTTCCTTTTTGTTCCTTTCTTTGAATTCTCAGAGAAGCCAGTAGAAATGCTGTAGATGGTCATATATTATCTACATGCATATACAGCCTATTAATGATCAAATTTCCAATAGTTGTGGTTGAGGAATTGATGCACAGCAATGTTAATTGTATGTGTAGCAAACACTAGAGAAAATTCATTTTCTGTCAAATAAAATAAATGTGACTTTATTTGAACTGTTACATATAGGCAGTGGCCAAATTAATGTTACAGTTGGAGGAAAACTGTGGTAAACTATTTTCAGTTCGCCGCAGCTCCACTCTACTGAGACATCAGTGGAAATATCGGCTGTGGTGAGAACAGCTAAAGTGTCCAATAAAGACTGACTACCGACTTGTAATGAACCTGAGACACTTCATCATGAACCCTGCATCATTAAAGAAGGAATAAAACTGGGGTTTAATGCGACAATACTAGGCCTTCTGATAAAAGTTGTTTCTTAAAAAGAGTGGGAATCCAGACATTTTTTTTGACACACCTGTGAGTTCAGACACTGAGGTTGTTACTAACTAAGCCGCTAATCATCAATGTTAAGTCTCTGATACCTTGTGAAAAGAGCAGTATCATTCAGAAAGCCTGAAACATTAACAAGCATGAGTCACCTGAGGATTCCCTTGGGAATGTTCCCAGAGAAGGCTGGCAGCACAGGAACCATGCCAAAGGATCTCATTCGCTCCAAGATTTTAAACTGCAAAAAGAAAGGAAACGTCTTGTGACAGGATTTCATTCAAATAAACAGATGATCTCTTAGTTACAATAGAAAGCAAAGACAGCAGTGTAATTATGACCCAAACTGTCCGGTATAAAACAAACATCACAGTTTATAGACCACTTCCTGCCTTAACAATGAGGAATTGTTAGCAACATTTCAGGTGCGTTGATCTTTTTTTGTAGTGATGTTGTATCATTTGTGAATGAGTCTGCTCTATGAGCACATCACACCAGTGTTACAACCTAGTATGTAATTAAAGTTACCAATAATGTTATGAATGTAATATTGATGTGAGAAATTAGTATCTATGCGTTAATGGGCAATGTAGCTGACCAAAAGCTAGCTAGCTCAATGTTACGTTCCTAATAGCTAATACATAGCTGTTAGGCCACAAGGCGCACTCAGACCCTGTTGTAAGCAGTTCTTGGTTCTAGACCAGCAGTGTTGGTTCCAAGCTGGAACCAGATTTCCTGACTTAGAGATGGTTGGTTTGGTTCTTGAAAGGCAAAGAAGGTTTGCGATTAGGCACTGGCTCCAAACTAGCCCATGTAATAACATTATAATGCACTGGTTGCCAGCAAACAAAACATAGTTCAATATAAATAAAAATGTGTACGTGTATTTGCATTACTTAAGGTTTTTATACCAAGCATAATGTAAAATGATGGTATTCTGAAAATGATATGGTTTTATATAATTACATTTGATAGTGATATAGGTGCACACATACCAACCATAGGTCAAAATATTGTCAACTTTGGAGGAATTATAAAAGCCAGAAGTTGTACTAAATGAAAAGACGTTTGGGAGCTGAAAGCCGGCTCTTATTACTGAGTTGAGCCAAATGATCTTGATCATTGAAATTGTTGTAATTGTAGCAATGTGTTTCAAGAAATATTACTTTTTCAACTATAATGTTATCATAAACAATAGAAAATGCCTCAATAACTACAAAAAAAGACCCAAGTTGTGATAAACTGAAATAACCCTTTAAGAACTCCAAGTCCTGTAAAACTTCCAGTCACAGTGTAAATAATGTTTATACTTCAATTTCAAAATACTGTTCAATATGATGGTTTGTTTATTGTAAAATATGAATAGTGCAGTCTACGTGCTGCTTTCAGCGCATTTATTCCTACACTGTGATGCCCAAGTCAGAAATGTCCTGATCCTACACATAGTGGCTTTAAACTGTATTGACGAGCATGGAGGTTTCAGTACTTGGAGGTAGAGCTGGTTCACGTGCCAGGACTGCGGCAGAGGCCCTCCAAACTGGAACATGTTTCCCATACGGTTCCAGGCAAGAAATGCTGGGCCAGAGAAGAACTCCTCGATCTCCGACTGGTTTAACCCAAGAGCTCTGTAAACCTAAAGGAAGAGAAAAAGTTATTAAGTTGATATTCACATGCTGCTGTGCATGTCAACTTATGTTTTGTCATTCAAAGGTCACGTTAGAGAAATTAGAAGTTTCTCTTCCGGCTCTTGTCTTAATGACCCCCATCTCCTAGAATTGCTTCCTCCTTAATTATATCTTCTTCAACTTATTGCTCTGAGAATAATCCATATATTTTGATGAACTTGCTACAAAAATAAATCTACATCTCATCTAAGTCAATATGTAGCAATTTTCTGCCCACCATGGCTATTTTAGAAGCACAGAACTATTTTCTGTTACATCTGTACATATACAGGATTTTTAACAGTGTTCCTGTGGTTTAATGTAGATTTTGTACAGAATATTTGCTCACACCTCTTGCCACAGAGCTTCTTGGCCAGTAAAAGCCAGCGGCAGATTGATTCCATTAAGCGCCATCCAGTCGATCTCTCTCTCCCATCTCGGCCAGTCCCACCACACAGTGGAGTAGCTAAAGGTGCAGACATTCTGGTAATACCGGAATCTAGATACAAACAAAAATAGATTGTTTATTATAAAATGAATAGCTGAAAAATTGATTGTGTTCAAAGGAGATAATATACCAAAAATAAAAACAAAACCAATAAAATAAAAAATAAAGCTATAAGGCAACCAAGAGAAACTAAATGACAAAAATATTTGCATTAGGCTAAAAAAAATGCAGTGTTATATTCAACTGTAAAAAGCCAAATAAGTGCAAAAAGGTATTCTGCTTTACATTTTTGTCACAGTGGCACCTAGTCCTTGTTGTGTTTCTTGTGTATTATCACAAGATTTGAGTCACAGAGCAGTGTCTGAGTTAAGAAATCTCAATATTATATACTGCTCCACATTGGACTTCAAATGAGGGTTATGAGGGTTAGAGTAAGTGCGTTTCAGGCTGAAACCTCTTGCATCTGGAGAACAAAGACAAAACACAAAATGTGTCACTGTCCAAAGTGAGTTAGTGGGAGGAGTTGGGGATCTAACCAATAACTTTCCAAATGGTGGACTACCCGCTCTACCCCTGAGCCACAGCCACCCAATTGCAACGAGAAATGTAAAAATATAGAAAATAGAAGAAAATATATTTTGTAGTTTTTTTGTCTGAGAAATAAAGGAATCCTTGTCAGTCATAACTTTTTCAATCTCATTTTGTTAAAAAAAAAAAGTGAGAAAATCATATTGTGAACTCTATCTAATCGTGAAATGAGTGTATCGTTACATCCCTAGTGGGATGTAGTAAAATGAAGAGGTCGTCATTTTTGTGAGAGTTGGTGTCTGAAAGATGCAGGGGCCCTGGGATCCTGGTTAAAACATGAATCTCAAAACCACGATGCAGTTTCATGGACAGTAAAAAATATTTCTGGCTGGTACTTTTTGCTCAGTTTCCATGCCCATCTGATAAAAGTCACAGTCCTCCCTTATAAGTTATAGTCATGGGAAAACTAAGCCATGCCATTCTTGCCGTGGCTTTTTCAATCTAGCTACTGTGCACATGACATAACTGGGGTGAGCTGATGTGGGTCTAATGCACAACAGATAATTGAAAGGAAGGGTCCTTTAAAGGGCCCGGCTGCGGTACAAGTGTCCATAGTGCTCGCAGTAGACAATGAAAAATAATGTGACAACACTTCATTTGTCATGCACCCATGGGTTTTGCTGTGCTGTATTGCAGTGGAGGGGGTTACATCATGCCCCCCAAACACTGCTATGATAGAATTCAAACAGAGACATATCATTGCATCCTCTTTCCTAAAGTTTGATAGCGCCGTCATGAAAATGCTTTGTGGGCAGCACAGAAACTTTTTAGATGTTTTGAGCAGCCGATACAATCCGTCCCCTCTCCCTCTCTCTCTCTCTCTCTCTCTCTCTTTGGGCTAACTTTTAGCCAGATAAATAATAATGAATTGAAAGTATTCACAATTTTTCGTGGGACGCCACAAATCACTGGTCTAAAGGCACCAACTTAAAGAAAGTGAACATGGTATTGTGTTAAGTTCGATATGCACAGTGTAGTCATTTAGCTAGCAGTAATTAACGAACTTCAGAAAAACACTCGAGCGCAGTGAACCGCGGCTCGCGCTCGACCCCCACATCGTTTTCCAGAAGGAAACAAACTTCAGTCGGCAGTGTGACAAGTTGCCCATTTCTACTGAATATCAATGGCATAAGCTCTGCTTGATGTACTGGATGTATGCCGAATTAAAAACCTGGTGACCATGGTTCTTTTAACTGTGAATAGCTTCCCCAGTATACTAACATTAAGGGTCACTAACCTATGCTGTGTGTTGATGCGCAGGACGCCGGTGAGCTTTGGGAGGGGACTGGGCAGATCCAGCTGGTCACCAGACCAGGAAACATGGCAGTTGCAGAAATATTTCAAATAGTTGTAAATGCCAGAAGCCAGGGCCACTCCGGTGCTGCCTGTAGCGACTATCTTATTGTTTTTAGTGGACCTGAGCTCACACACATCCAGGCTGTCGTTGGAGAGGCTCCTGTTGACTGACACAATGAACTCCGTGGATCTGTTCCCCAGCAGGCGTTTCAGCAGCTCGACAACAGCTCTCCCCTGCGACTTGTCGCTGGCTTTCGGTTTGATGTGGTCTAGAGTAGGAAACTTACAATATGCAGTCACAAAAAGACAGAAGACGACGACCAGAACCAGGTTACAGCCGCTTCTAGGTGACATTTTGATCCCCAGTCAAATAAAGCCAGAGTTTCCCACCGTAGCACAGGTTTAAAAACAACTTTATTTCCTCATTTGCATATAACAAGGAAGCGCTGGGGGTTGAAGGGTTGCTGTCCAATCAGAGAGATAGCTGCTGCCTCGACTATGACTCACAGCCAATCAAACCAATTTCTATGAGAAGCCACTGGAAGTCATG
>JAGRRF010004921.1:21780370-21791678 GCA_019097615.1 Morone chrysops
TCGACTATGACTCACAGCCAATCAAACCAATTTCTATGAGAAGCCACTGGAAGTCATGTGATCAACCTGTCATATGATGGGAATATTACAGAAGTGGCATGATGTCAGATACAAGCTGGATGTCACATGATCATGTAATGGAAAACACTAAGTGAAAATCTTGTGTGGATCATTGAGTGAACTGCTGAAACAAATCCACCAGAAACACATGCAGGACAAATGGCTCATGTTGCTTTGTAAAGCCTTCAGGCTGTACAGGCTCTTCCACTTACTGCTTACATAGGCTAGTTGTAATGGCTGCTCAATAACCACAAAACACACATGCATCAGGTGACACCTCTTACATAACAGCTGATAACATCAAATTAAATCTGCATACACTGCCAATTTAAAGATCTTTACCGAGATCACAGACTTCTAATATTGTATCTACGGTGTTAATTGATTACATGTATTGATTAAATGTAATTAATTATGTGTCCCTGCAGTAGATCCTCCCAAATGTTACACACTGGACCTTTAATATACCGATTACAAAAATGAAAATGAGATGGAACTTCCCTCCCCACCACACAAACACCCACACACACTTAGGCAACTTTAGTCTTTGTCCCTCAATAGTGAATCAATAGGTGAAATGTTGGAATAAACTTTTTTGCAATTGGTCAGAAACTGACTCCACCTCTTTTAAAATATTTATCACGACAGCAAAAGTCCTATTTTTGAATTATCTGGGACTCTGACATCCAGGGAACATGGAACAGCTTATCTTTTTACTGGCCTTGCTCTGCACTGCTCATGCTGCCCAACAAGGTGAGACTGGCAACAACAGAATAGACAGAGCACTAAGTAAAGAATAGGTGTAAAGATGTGTTTCTGATCTGGAAGTAAAAGCACTATTTGTTGTATGTTCTTTCTGCTTCTGTGGACTGGATCACGGTAAGGTATGAAGTTCCTAAACCAAGTTGCTTTTTCGACATATGTGCTTTTCAATAAAATATTTGACGAATATTACTTTTGCAAAGCTCCTAATATCTCTGTGATACTTCTGAGGCTGCAGTTTGTGGTTGCCGTAAATTGGATGGCATTATATAGAAAGGTTTCTATAATTGCTGTAGATTACAGAAAATGAACCCCTGGATTAAACTACCTATAAAGTATCATCTAAAGCAGTAAAATGCAACATACACATTAATGCAGCAGTAATATTAATCCAAAACATCAGATATAATAGTGAAACACTGACACTGTACCGTGTTTCATTGTGTGTTGCTACTGTTTAAACAGTACAAGCCATTTAGACATACACTGTGCAAAGAGTGAAGCTTTGGTTTCAGATGTGGTGGGGACATAAGGATGTCAACAATTCAGCTCAATTCAGGGGTACCCTGATAGCTCACCTGGTGCCCAATGTACTAAGGCTGAGTCCCTGCTGCAGTGAGCATGGGTTCGACTCCAACCTGTGGCCCTTTAGGGTGTCATCCTCTCTCCTTCCCTATCTAATAAAGTGAAAAAGGCCTTTCATTGTGTTGTCAAAGTTCAAAGTTGGAGATTTCAATAAGGGGCCTTACAGAGATTGACTCACTTCTGGAGCCAGCCTCAAGTGGCCAGTATAGGCACTACAGTTACCTAAGGGTGATCTACCTTCTCTAGAGTTTGGTAGAAGTGTATTCCAAGGTGTGTCAGTGCTATGTGACGGTACTGCTCGGCGTGTTTATAGTTCTGATTTCTCCTGCTTTTTCTTTACAGATCTTTCCAAGAAAGTATTTACCTTCCCGCTGGACAAGGGGACAGCTACAGTTAGGCTCACTGCCAGCGTTGAGCAGCCCATCACAGCTTTGACTGTGTGCATGAGATTTTACTCCACAGAGACCAGACCCCAGTCTCTGTTCTCTCTGGCAATCCCGTCTCAGTCCAATGCCTTCCTGCTCTACAAGCCCTCTGTGGGTGTATACAGGCTGCACATCAAGGGGACGGCTCTTGATATCAAAGGGCTGCCCGATAACACAGACGAATGGAACTCTGTTTGCTGGACGTGGGACTCCTCCAGCGGCTTGACCACACTGTGGGTCAACGAAAAGCGAAGTGCAAGGAAAATTCTGGAGCGCAGAACCACTCTCACCGGCCCACCCAGTATAATTCTGGGTCAAGATCAAAACAGTTACGGTGGAGGCTTTGACCCAAATCAGTCCTTTGTAGGGGACATCACAGATGTCCACCTCTGGGACAGCGTCATCATGCCCTGTGAAATTAGGTTCTACATGGAGGGTTATGCATTCACTCCTGGAAACCTTCTCAACTGGAA
Organism: Morone chrysops; assembly: GCA_019097615.1. Taxonomy (NCBI): domain Eukaryota; kingdom Metazoa; phylum Chordata; class Actinopteri; family Moronidae; genus Morone; species Morone chrysops. The sequence goes on from JAGRRF010004921.1 coordinate 21,782,676, forward strand.
AAACCTGCAATACTCCACCAATGGCTCTGTGTACGTGGAGAGGAGTGACTTTGATAAACTCACATGCTATTAGACCGCAAAACAGTGTGAGGTTTCAAAGTAAAACCAGATGTCTAAACAAATAAATGTGGTTTTTGCAGGATTAAAATAAAAAAATCTGTGTTAAATCATTTCAATCAGGAGAGAATTTATTCTGAATGAAAAAATAAACGTACTATATTATTCATAAATGAGGATTTTTTTAATGAGGTCTCTCATGACATTTCACATCCATCTCATTAGCAAGTTTCATAATAGTCTTGTTATGGATGATCTGCACAGAGAGCAGGATCACACAAACATTATAAACACTGTATAAAACAGTATATAACAAGCTGACCAAAGACACATGAACTGAAACAATGTTTTCGTAATAATAGAATTCATCCAAACTAATTTATTGTATGTGTGAACTGGGAGGACTTTAAATTGACAATTGTGTTAATTTGGAAGCCGAGTGTGTAACATTGAAGAGGATCAGTGTAAGCAGGATTTAGGTAACAAAAACACGATTCTTTTATTTAGCTGATTTTACCCTAATGAAAAACATACCTATGATTATTATATTCCATTTTTAATTTTCCATTTTCATTTTCCTCCTAAATCTTATACACTGAACCTTTGAAAATGCCTGTAGTTGCACCCAAACATCAGATCGGACACTCAATAATACACTCCTACAACTACTATTACAACACATTACAAATCAATGACAATAAACCACAATGGCACATATTTAGAAAAAGGTTTATTTTCAAGTCCCGAATCCCAACATCCACCAAATTGTAACACAAGATGGAAGTTCCCAAACAGGCCACAGACTACACAGACACTAGCAAACACACAGTGGCAGCAAGCTAGAAAACGGAATTACATTGAAGATAAACATTACAATACATTAAGTTGATTTGAGGACAAACACGAAGTCCAGGCGTACAAAGGAACTGTATAATCAAGAACATGAAATAACTGCTGGTGTGAGCATCAAAGCGCTTGTTTGCTTTTGCTTTAGTACACCATCAAAGTTTGTGTTTCAGCTTTAATTTAACAATCTAACAAAAAGGCAAGAGTAGCATGAGAGTTAGAAAACTGTCCTATCTACACTGGAGACATTTGGTTTATATGGACTCATCTACCTGCATTTCACAGTGACTTTTCCTGAGGTTAACCATGTGAACTTTCATTGTGGGTGAGTTTTGGGAAAGGTATTGGCAGTGCTGTCCCTTAACAATCCACGAGGCACAAGCAGATCTACAGAGCCCCGGTATCTCTAGACATAAGACACATTTACTGAAGGTTTATTATTTCAAGATTGCTAAGAATCTAGAAAAAAACTTTGTATATATGCAGTGCAAGGTTCAGCCTGGTCCTGAATGCATCACATCTGACAGAATGGTTGCAGTTTCAGAAGCAGTGTTGAACACTTGTGACTGAAAGAAGTATAACAGTGTGAGGTAAGTGAATTCTCCCAAAGGAATGCAGCGAGTAGCTTGTGACACAGTATGTACTGTACAGAGCTCTTAAAGTTCCAGTTTGACAACATTTATTCGTACATGGAAAATGTTCAAGGAGTCACAAAACAGAACTAGACATTGAAGTTGACTATCGTCTGTTTTAGCACTACACTGTACCGTCTCGGTCTGGGTTTGACTACTCACGATCGGATTATTCTATTATAAATTAATTGTTTAAAATGATTAGGAGTTTAAGGTTTTAGCCAAGTTTAGGCTGACAAAGGCTTAACATTAAACTTACTTTGGACAGAAATTAAGTGTCTGGCAACTGATACAGTGCATTAAAGAAGTGAAACAACACAATGGTTACTTCAATATATATGTTTATAATCCATCCATTATGTTGTTATCCTGATTGTCCACAGTGTTATTCAGACACGTGACTCCTAGTTTTGAACCGTTCAGAGCATTTCTACCAAAAATAAATTGGTTTGGAAACTGAAAAGCTGGTTCTCAGCTGGAACCACAAAATAGCAGGTTTTACTTGGGGAGTCAAGTCAAGTAAAGAGTCTTAAACTTCCAATTCCATGTCAAGTCTCAAGTCATTCATTTTCTGTCGAGTCAAGTTGCAAGTGATCAAAACAGCAACTCCAGTCGAAGTCCAAGTCATGTTGACTATTCTGTTTTGAATATTTGTGTGGAAATCCATGGCCACAGATTGTAACAATGAAACTTTGTTCAAATGAAGTATGTTCAGTTCTGTTAATGATTAGTCAAATGTATGTAATTTATACTCTGCTCTGATTGGCTGATGGTCACTATTATGTGCAACACAAAGGTAAGACAGGTGTTATAGTATTCTATACTGATTATTTATCTGTGCTTTTATTGGGTATAATTAACTAATTACACTACCTAACCCCCACCCCTTTTATTCTGAAGGTCAGAAGTCTTATTGTTGCAATGAATGAATCCCAACTGTGCATTTCTCTGCTTGCACACATTTCCAATCAGTACTTCTTTGGATCGTGTGACCCCCCACTGCCTGTGGACAAAATTAATCAGTACTTTCTAAATACTTAAGGTAAATGTCTGGGATTCCTTTTCATATTTCCAGGCTTACAATTTAAAACAAATCTCTAAAATATGTAACATATGCACTCCTCAAAAACTGAATGAAGTTCTTGTCTGTGGTTTGTCTCGTAAGCAGTGCCAGGAAAAAATCCCTATTATATTTGACTCCATCAAAACCTGACAGCGGGCTGGAAACCTGGGAGATTGGGATGTGAAATGGCATAAACATACACCAATTTTTAAAAACAAATTACTCTGGTATGCTCCGTACCTCCTGGACTAAATGCATTCTCTTTCCCATAATATCAATAGCGAAGGTCTAAGATAATCCTACATAGAAAATATAATTTACCATAATCGCTTTCTTTTATCTACAGCTGAGGTCAGTTGTTGGAGCTTGTGTGGTTCGGTGGGAAGATGCTCTACCATACATCCCCTCCTCAATCATTTGCATATTACAACCTATTTGCATGTAATATGGCTGTGTCCATTTTTGGTCTAAAGTTTTATGGTAAGTTATTGAGTGAAATATTGACACATACCCACCTCTAGTCCACATCTTTACGGAGTTTTTGTTCTTTGTCCTTTATAAATGATGTTTTGGGTTTTTTTTTGATAAAGATTTGTGTTTTGTTTCCTTTTTTACCCATGTGCCATCTAGGGTGGGGAAGGGAGGAGGGGGAACTTTAACTGCAGGGGCAAATAAGAGCCCTTTGGTGGGCCTTTGGTGAATGCTTGTATATTTATGTTAAAATGATAGTTAAAATTTTAGTAGCAATCTACCCTCCAGGATTGAAAAAAATAAAAAATAAAAAAATATACGACAAACATTTAGCAAGGCACTAAGCATTCACTGACTACAGACTACAACATCTGTATTCAGTAAATTCAGGTACAGTGACATAACGTGATAGAACTGATCTGACATTTTACATTTTAATGTGACAATATTTACTGCTCTTGACATTGAAGTCTAATTTGATTAGGCTGGTAAACTACGAGGATACATTTCAGGTTAAAATCAAAGCAGTTACTGACTTCATGAGACTAAACGATAGCACCTACTGTAATATTTGAACATTTTGCTGTAAGGCAGTGCAGCACATGCGCATCAGAGAATGGGTGTGATAGAAGCAATTAAGAAACAATGTTATACAAAAAGCACCAAACCATAGCGGTTACAGATTAACAATTAAACTATCAGAATTTAAAACCAGAGTATGAAAACTTTAAAAGAAGAAATAAAAAGTCCTACTTAAACCCACCCTTGTTGAGTACAACACACTCAAGGGTTGGACTGGAATTGATCCTACAAAACATCTATGATCCCACCCCTCTCCCTAAGACTTACAGCCTCAGGTGACAGAACAAATCACTTGAAACAAAGTTTCAGTTTCAATCATCAGAACAAAGCGTGTGTATTCCTGAGAGCTAACCATTTCCGTCCTTGTAAAACACTTACAAAAATTGAGCATTTTGAAACATTCCTGCCTTTGCTGGCACATTAGTGCATCTCTTGGGCCAGTATAATAGCATGAAAACATTGAGATTTGTGCATTGTAGGGCTGTCGCACTAATTGCAATAATGAATAGGGCTTATATATTTATTATTATTATATATCACATTGCTTACAGTATCGCAATATACTGAATTGTAACCCCTGTATAGTGATTGCATCACCAGATCTTTGCCAATACACTGCTCAAATAATCAAATACTGCTGTATTGACAAGCCAACCGCATGTGACATCACATCGTCACATCATTATCAGTATTTGTTTTGTAAGATAGGAAAGCATCCCACAGCGGCGAGGCCGAAGAAACCTGACACAGCAGAAGCGCTATCGAAAACACAGTGCTACTCCATGTTAGGGGTGTAAGAAAATATCGATACACTTGAGTAACGCAATATTTTGTTTTTTGATATTGTATCGATTCTCACACTGTATTGATTTTTTTTCTTAAACCCCCAACTGCTAGATAGCAGGTCTGTAAGTGTAAACTGAGGGCTGTGATGTTGGATGTTAAAGGGACTGTTTTAAAAAAACACATGATTTGTGACATCACAAATAGTTTGACAGTCATCCTGGTCCAGTATGCAACTTGTACAGTGTGATGTACCAGTGCACATCCACTGAGAATGGACTTTACAGTGAAGTAAGTAGGAGACATCTTGTGTCCAGCAGAAAAACTTTAGAAATACATATCCATAGATATGTATATCCATAGACTTTTAGCAGGAGCAGATTACGTTTTAAGGATTTTAATGTGTAATTTATTATTTTTTTTGCAAAAAGAAATTGTTCTAAGCAGGCCACTTTTAATATGTCTTAAATAATAAATGTCGAGGAGGGAGAATGCAGGTGATTAGTACAAGCAAGTGCTGAGATTAAACATTACCCCACTGTGCTCGTTCCAAAGTAAGTTAATTTAATTTAATTTAATTTAATAAAAAAAGGCATACTGCATGCAGTGCTGTTGAGCAACCCTAAAACACAGCAGGAGATATAATTTCAGTGCGACAGCCATACTGCATTAAAGTATTTTTCTGATTTCTGATTCTGCAACAGAATGGGGGCCCATTCATAAAAACATTAGTGCTACTAGTGGTCAAGAACTCCACACGATACCTTTAAGTCGAACTTCAGTTAAACCAGGAGTGCAACAGGTTTAAGTTAAAGTTCAGTGGCCACAGCAGCTGGGTTGAAGTAAACCACCGGTGAAGTTTTAACTTCAGTCTCAGCAAACTGGGGTTTCTGGTTGTTTCAACGAACCCCATCCTAAAGCTTAAGCCACAGCTCAGCTAATGACAGAGCAACAGCTCCAATGTACCTGACTCGGAGACATGTTTTCGCTTGTTGCTTGCTCATTCAGGTCGCCTAATGAGCAGGTGAAAATCTTCGGAGATGGAGGAAAATTCTATCTGCTATCGTCGTAGTATAAGTACAACTTGTGGTCACAGTGGCTGATGTTCAGCTGAAGTTACATAGTCGTACTTTAAGTCCTTTTAAAGAGTATTTTGGATTATGAAGATACTAATAATGAGTGACAAATATTCCCTGTAATAGAGATGAGATAGGATTTGTCAGCATTTAGTCACATTAACATCTGTTAACTGTGTATTTTAAGAGGAAGCTAGTCTACTGTGGATTTTTATGCAAAAGCTCATCATCAGGCACATGTGAATGCAAAGCTGGCATAAAAACTAACTATATCTGTCAGTTTTGTATAAAAAATATTATTGACCCAAACCAGCTCCACACGACAGCCCTGAGAAACTATGATAAGCGGGAGAGGACAACACTAGCCTCTGTCAAGTGCCAGTAACACTGACTCTTGATGGTAGGTGATACTTCGGTCTTCTTATGAATAGCTGTCTACTGCCTGTTCTCTTCCACAACACCAGTGAGCAGCTAAAATTGAAGATGAATAGTGAATTGTGATGTGGATCTACCACAGGGACTGATAAAGACAGAACATTTCTTGCCATAGCTGCTGTCCAGTAGAAATGAGAATAGAAGTGTGGGTGTTTATGTTAAAAGATGGAGAAGACCAGAGAGCGTGCTGCAGGTGTAGGGTTTCAGGTTCAGGACTGCTGACTGCTCCACTGGCTGGCCATAGGCCTGCTGAGCAGCTCCTCCACATGGCGGGCCACGTCCATCGTGTCATCCAGGTCGAAGTCTCCATCTGCATCCAACATGGCATCACTCCTGAGGGCAGAGACAGATACTAGACTGTCATGGAGGAGTTTCTAGCGCTGACACCCTCTGGTCAGTTGGTTGATATGCTCTTATCTGACCAAATTTTCATTGGTCAGACAATCACTGGTGTTTTCATATGGAGAAAAGCACGTCTTAATCTATTATTTTTGGGGGGAGGGACATGCAGATCTGATGCATTTTATTTTTGAGTGTTGGATATATTATAAACATTGGTTATGTATCAAAATAAAAGTCAAATATATTTTACTCAATGAATCTACTACTGTTTTAATAATGGTATGGTTTAATAAACAATACATCAGAAAGTCAGAACACATTGACATTTGACATTAACCGCACTTTAACTGGAGGTCTTGAGACTGCAGGACTTAACTTACTGAACATTTATTCAGCTCCAAACTAACTGACACAATGTCAAATAACCAGCAACAATGTCAACATTAACCACAGCCTAAGAGGAACCTCAAGTTTATTTTACTACAGACTGCTTTCTTAACAAGGGCTAAGAAAGGGCTCGTAACAAAGGTTCAAGATGAATGATGGACTGATAACATTATGTACTGTCCGTGACCCGACTTCAAACTTCAAAAAAAATGTTTTGCCATGTTTTATATTGTTTGTTTTATTGTTGTTGTTTATCTTGCTGAACTTTAAGCATGTTGCTAAGTAGCTGCTGCCTCTGGCTGGGGGAAGTTGGTCTAATGTTGTAATATTGAGGGACAGTGGAGAGAAACTGTGTGAACGTTAAGACTCATTTGAACTAAAAAAATGAGAGTAGCAGGTTGGATGCCAAATCATTTGTTTTCTGGAACTAGCAATTTATAATATCAACTAGCAGGTAGACAGTGCTCAGTGCACCTTGGTTGATTTAGTTTACCTACCTTGACACTGCCAGGATTGACTGTGAATCAAAAATGTTTAGGTCTGTAAAAGTGAGCTGCAGATTCAGCTGTCAATTATCTGTAGGTTTGACACTACAAGTGATCCCTTTCGTATTGTTATCACATTATTTGATATATTGTTAATAGTATTATTATTATATAAGTATTATTGTCTTAAATAAATAGAGTAAATTAAGTAATAGAGTGAGCTTACATTGAAGGGTAGACACCAAAGTTGTTGGGGTGGCTCACGGGGGGAGAGGCTGTCTGGTCCATGAATGTGGAAGTTCCTCCGCTGGGCTCAGGGTTCGGGGTGGTGAATCTACCAGAGACATATATACCACACATTACCATCACATGTCTGCAACAGGCCTACTGACAGACATCTTATAATAATGCATAATGATAATGATAGTAATAATAATGGAACCAGACTGATATGGGATTTTTAAAGCCAATACCGACTTAAGGGGGAAAAATTCACTGATTACTAATATGGTGGCTGATGTAGTGAGTTTTTGAGCTGGAATGAAAATTGACCATTTTTATGTAAATTATATGTGTGTATTGTACAATACCGCCTACTGGCATATTGTTATTGTCTTGAAAAAATAACAGAATGAATCCCAGAGTCACACTTTCACTTCAAATTAATTGTACAGTATGTGAAATACACCCCATAAAAAGGACAGAAGTGGTTATATACAGCATATTTGAGACATCCTTAGTGTGAACACATCCTCTTTTTAGGATTCAAATATCAAATTCACACTAAACCTCCAGAACTGGCTTCTTTTTCAGTCCTGTCTGTTTAAAGTGATTTAGGTTTCCTGTGGCAGTTTTAGAAAAGAGAAAAAAAAAGACAACTTACTCTGGCACAACTTGTTTAATCTGTGGTTTTACGTATCCATCCACTGCTTTTGCTGCAAGAGAGACATACTGCCTTAAAAACTTTATTTCAGAGTTCTTTAAACTTTACAGTGTCATCTATGTAGGCCACTGAGTAAGTTATTAAAAAAACAAGTTAATGTCTTAAATAAAGTGTTCTTCACTTCGCAGATGTGTGTATTTAGCTTATGGCAGTGATGTATTGAACACAAAGATATAGTGCTGATACATACAGAGTGGAGGGGTGTAGTACTTTGCGAAGACATCATCTTTGAGCCGGTTAGGGTAGAGAAACAGAAGGTGGTTAAGATCACTGATGCGGTCGGCCAGGGAGCGAATGGAGAAGTCCTTGGTTGTATAAGGCAACAGATTCCAGACCAGCCTCTCACCTAGCCAAAGACACAGACAGCTGAAGAATTACAGCCACTGTATTCACCAAGGCTCACACTCAGTGTAAAAGAAGAAGAAGGCACATTTTTTAAATCCTGGCTATATGTACTATTCATACCAAATATGATGTCAAATTGAGTATGTAGTGTGTCTCAACTGTATAGTATGTACATTTTGTATAAACGAGATATTAGAGATTAGAAATTCTGAGTATATGGTGTGAGTTTGCTGCACAGACTCAACCGTCTGAAAATACATTGTATTTCTTCATACTGATCAGTGGCATACTGCAAGGAGGATGGTATTACTTCACCACTAAATTCATTTCTGAGATTAGAGGCGAGAAATCCACTGTGTATACTTACATATATTAGCAGTTTGACGATTGATTGGAAATTGATTGTGAAATTGAAAATGTCCCGCTCACAGACCCCTCTTGCAACCCACAGTCATAGAGACTAGGGCTGTAGCGATAAACTAATCTCACGATACGATATGATACATGATATTCAGCTCCCGATACGATATATATCACGATATTCAGCCAACGATAA
>JAGRRF010004921.1:21797053-21807233 GCA_019097615.1 Morone chrysops
CACACACACACACACACACACACACACACACACACACACACACACACACACACACACTACTTGCTAGCAGGATATATTCACTGTTAGTTCAGCACATGGGATTATTGATAACAAGAAAATATAAAATATGACAAGATTTATCATTTAACAGCTTATTACACCATGATCTGGAACAATTATGATTGGCTGCATATGGCTGATAAAGGAGTGCAGTCCTTCAGTGCCTCATCCTCTGAACACCACAGGATGACAACTGTAATACACAAGCCCCTACACTGCCCTTCTGAACTTACTGATACTTTTTATAAATGATACAGCAATGCAGAAAAAGGCCATTGGGGAAAAAGTCAACTTACTGGCTCAGCAAAGGCGTTGTCCCACAAGACTGTTGCTGTGGCATTGTTGTCCTGGCTGCCGTGGACAATCACTACCACAGGCAGCGATAAGGTCTGCAGGTTACAGACACAAGAAGAGGGATGGAAACAGGTTAAAGATCAATTCAATTATTATCAATTATTAATTATTGTTTCATGCTAGAAGATATGTTTAGTCAAAGCCATAACAACTCTAGCTCTCTGGTATTTAAAGTCTTCCAAAGGAGACAAAGACAGTGGCCAAGGAGTAAAGCTGACCATTTAATAACCAAACAAAATACAAAAATAAAGTACTGTTCAGCTCTTATTCACAGGTATAAAAAGGTCAAAAGTCCCAACTGATTACTTTGACATGGAAGACCAGCTCATTGCCCCCCACGCTGAACTGTGATTCAAACAGAACTGTGAACTTCTCCTCTGTCACCGACTCAGCACCTCGCCGGTCTGAACGCTTGATCCGCTTCAGTGACTGTAAACACAGACACACACGCAGCACATGAGATTTGATAAAAGACACAAAACTGAGCTTATTTACACTGAAGATGCTCTACTGTGTTTACACAGATCTGCTTGTTTGATGAGCTGAGAGGAATAATCAGGCTTTAGATACACACAGTATGTGCTACAGGGATCAGTTCATTAGAGTATGTATTGCATTCACTCATTGAAAAATGACAAAATGAGATACTACATACTGTACACAGTTAGCATTGAGTTTAAATCATTCAGTTTTTGAGTTTTGTGTTAGTGGACCTTACTGTCCCTCAATGCAATGTACCATAAAAAATGGAGCGGCTGGTCAGTGGAAAAGTGCCAGCAGTTTGTGGAAAACAAATATAAATATGATTACCTATTAATTTAAAACGTACATTTAATTATTTCTCATAACTGTCAAAACACTTGCGCAGCTTGTGTAATTATTAATGTGCATTATTAATTATTAGTGCATTAGTGTGGGAGAATGTTGTAAAAGAGGAAGGGGATGTGTCCAAAGCATTAATCTACCTTCCTCTTTTCACAGGTTGCCTATGCTGTCTTTGTGGTTGGGTTTAGGTTGTCTAGCACAATAACTTAATCCTAGGTGGTTTTTAAACTACATGTTTATCAACTGGTTATTACATGGTTTGGTTTTAAAAGGGTGGCACAACACATAATGTGATTCCTGACGATGACTGAAATACTGTGCAGTGAGTTTTGTACTGTCTAAACTGGGGTAATGAGTAATGATTAATCGATTATTAGACATCTACCAGATCATCAGTCTGTTGGGCTATGTTCACACTGAAAGCCTAAAATGGTCAATTTGTTTGCTCAGATCCAATTTTTTTATTTGGCTGTTAAAGTTTTTTCTTTCTTTCTTCCTTCATGTGGCCAATATCAGATTTCGTTGAACTGACCCACATGCACAAAAAACAAAAACACATCATGTGACATCACACGCAGCACAATGTCGTATTCAACATGTAGGCCACTGGAGCCAGCGTTTACAGTTCCATTTGTAAGTTGTAGAAGCCGGCAAATTTGTGAGCAGATGATAACGAGGAAGAGGAGAAAGATCAAGACTTTTTAATTATGACTTTTTGTGGAGCAACGGCTACTTATGGAGCCAAGAGCCAGGAGGTGAATGGTTACTTTTATCTACATCTGTCCGCTCCACTAGTCGGAGAGTGAGACTGTTTGCAAAAGATCAGACCTGTAAACTGAATTAGACATATATAAGTGGCCTGAATCAGAATAGAAAAGATCAGATTCCTTGTTCTGTTCACATTGTTAACACAGTCACATATGACAAGAAAGAAAAGAAGAAAAAGAAAAAATCCGATTTGAGCCACTTTTGTACTCTTAAATTTTCCGTCACAAAACAACATGAGATTTCTAATCAAATGTGTAAAAATAATGTTGTTCTACACTCATACACATAGGTAATAGAGCTTACCATGTTTCTGAAGTGTGCACTGAGGGTGCCAGTGGCCTGATGATACTCCATCACACAGTTGTTGTTGAGGATTTCTCCACTGCTTTCACTACCAGGGCAAAAGAAAGTAGTTAGAACGGAAAAAAACACATTCTGAGTGACTGTGGCTGGAGACATCTTCAATAAATCACCATATAACTATTTCTATTTGTTTAGTAACTAACAATTAACAAATGAATTGCCTATTAATATCAAACAAAGTACCTGCTATAATCACATATTATTTTGTTATTAGTGTTTAGGTTTACCAATACATTTATCCTCATCACAAATCTGCATGCTAGCATGTGCACTTACCTGTGTGTGCTCTCATTCTTCAGGAGAGCTTTGGCCTGCTGCTCGCTAACAATGACAGCCTTGACCTGAGGTGGGTTCATGTGGACATTGAGCTTCCCGCCCACCAGAAGGCGCACTGTGGCTGCAAACTTCGTCTGGGTCTTTAACACTTGGGGAGGCTGCTTTTCTATGATAAAGGTACTGAGGAGAAGAGGGGACAATGACGTGATGTCTTGGTCAACATTTTCTCTCATGAGAGGATCTGCGTTATCCCAAGGCAATCACATTAATGTATGGACATTAGCTAAGTGAACGGATACAGTGGACTAGGATAAGAGATTTAACAACAGAATCAGCGAGAAGACACAACGTTGATGAAGTCCTACACCCACAGACCATTCTTGCCATGAATTCAGACATATCTCTGACTTGAGTTATACAAGGACTATTATATTTAGATTATTTATTGTGTCATACTATGTATTTATTTTTACTTTGTGCAAATTTGCACACTCTCAAATTTATTTATTTATTTATTTTTCTTTAGTTACTACTTGTGTTACTACTGTAGAACTATACCATTGGTATAAGCCAGTATATAGCCAGTAGAACAAAAGCAACAATAAACCAGCATAGTGACACAATGGTATACAAAGGGCAGGGATTATAGATGGAAAGTAGCTAGTAGTTAAAACCTGGTTACTTGAGATTACTTGGAGAATAACAAGAACAAAGAAGGTATGCATTTTGTTGTGTACTACCAGCTGACAGGGAAAGGTTAAAGTTGAATAAGAATTATCTGTAGATCAGTGAATTATTTTAATTATTTTTTTAAATTATTATTATTATTAATTATTAAATAATTTTGGAAGGTATTCAGCTTGTTAATTAATTAATATTTAAACAAGGGATTACTACTTTAAATTGTCCATTACTGAAGCATGTTTTCACCAACTGTGAGGTTGTGGTTGAGGTTGTCATGTAAAACTAAAACAGATGCCTGCATTTGGACAAACTTGAAACAAAAGCATACAACGATGCACGATAAACTTGCACTAGAAGTCAAACTGAATGGGTCAACACATATCAGACGACCTGGCATAGATCACCTGGCAGTGATACGAATGTTTAACAGACTCATTGGACAGAGAGACAGAAAACGAGTATGTATTGACAGGTGCAAGAGCATACAGAAAGAAGTGAAAGTGAAACTTCATTCAATAATTGTGCAATGTAACACTGCTGTAATTCTGCGGTTAAGCAGCAGTGTAGACAGAAGTACACTGCACACTGAGAATCTGATTAAAGTCACAACCAGAGCTTAGAGAGGTTGAATTAACTAATTCTGTAGCCCTGCTTTTTATGAGAGAGGTAAAATTATGGTGTTGTTTGGTGTGAAGGGTTTGCAAAAAAGTAATGTTTTGTACTTGAAGAACAAAATGCTGTACAACAGTTAACAAGACTGACAACTGAAAGGGCAGAAAGAGATAAAGATCTCGCTGAGCAACAGTACAAGAAGAATTATTCACAACCAAATATTTAGAGCCCAGTTGCCCCATTGTGCTTCAATAATAATCTCAGATCACTTAAGCTTTTATGGACTGGAAAACAAATAAAAAATTGGAAGATGTTCTGAGAAAAATGGAACAAGTGTGCACACGTCCAGGCAAAATTTTTAAATAAATATCAATGCAGGGCACAAAGGAGAAAATGTCTGCAGACTGATGGGCTCCAAATAAATATTTTATTCTCTTTTTAAAACTCCTCCTTTTTAATGTTCTGAAGAAGATTGAAAGGGCTTAAAAAAGAGAGAATACAAATATTTATTTCAGTGTGCAGACTTTTTCTTCTCCTTTGTGCCCTACAACAGTATTCTCTCCTTTCATTCAACCTTGTGGGGACATCGACAAAATCTAAGTTTTCAGATGTAAATAATAGAATGTGTCTCAATTATACTCCTACAAGAAGAAAAACATCAGTATAACAGGTGATTACAAACTTTTAAATGGTTGTGTATATATGCTGTATGTCATAAAAGGACTATTATACAGTAAATTTAGTTTTTATGGCTTCTGTCAAGTCGAGGTACTTTATCACAATGATACAAAAATCATGCAACAAATGAAATGTAATGTATATAGCAGAACTCTAGTAAAAATAATATTTATTAGTTATTTATGTGAGTGTAACACTTTAATCATTTACTCCAGAGGACTCTAGTGCGCACTGGAGGTCACTATCTGATTAAAGCAGCTGAACTACATCCTCTGCAAAAAGTAAAGACGCAAGACCTAGTCACTGCTGCATAATCAGGACAGAATCTGCATTGTGAACTCTATAAAAACAACTGCAGAGGTGAAGTCTGGTTCTCACCTGGTAACCAATGCGGAAATTATATCAGTGATGTCAGCGTTGAGTTTGCTCAGCAACTCTTCCATTGGGCCCGGTAGAGGAAGCTGCTGGGTTAGATGTTCACAGCGCCGGATCTGCTGTCGGTTCTGCCAGATCAGGTCAGCCAGCTTCTCACACCTAGTGTTCAGGGAGAGGAGGAGGAGGTACCACCACAGTGTGGAAGTAACAGGGAAGAGGACAAAATTAGGCCAGTTTCTATGAGAGTATATTTAGGCATATGTATGTATAAAAAAATATATGTTTATATGTTATGAATAAAAATGTTTTATTACAGTAAATACCTTAAATGAAAAAGAAAAAAGATATCACGCCTGCGTTATGTAAAACTATCTAATAAAATCCTCACCCTGTAATATAATAATATGCCAGTTACAATAATGAATAAGCATGTCCAGTATATACCAGGACTGAAGGACATCCAGCCCCCCCTCATGAGGACCCCCGTTGCCAGCCAGCTGCTGCCTCCTCTTCCACTGGATGAGCTCCTCGTCGAGGATCAGAGTCTGCTGCTTCCTCAGCAGGGCTAGGGTCTTCTGGTGTTGTTCTGACAGGTCCTGCAAACACACCACCAGCCACACACTGAGAAACATTTGCATATGTGACACTCAGTATGTTAACATACACAAAAAAAGTATTACTGGGCGTCACATGGGCCTGAGCTTCTGTGAACCTTAAAAAAACAGAAGAACAGATTTAAGCAGGGAGAGAAACAGAAGGTAAACTCATGAACAATAACAGGCTGTTGCTACAGCTCCTCAGTCTTGTGTTGCTGTGGTGCTGAAAGAGCTACTGTGAACTAACTTCATATTTCATGTTTGAATTCTCTGCAATAATATTTATTGCCATCAAGGAGCGTTTTCATTGTCTGAACTATTTCTCACTCTTTTACCTCACTTGCTGCAGGGGTTGGCAAGCTGTATAAATAATATAATTACCTACCCCATTTATGGAAACCAAAGAAAAATCAAAACAAAAAGCCAGTAACAGTAACCTAGTTCCATACATGTTGCAGACTCTTTTTACTGTAGATATTCACCATTTGAGCCATTTCAGTAATTTGTAATCATCTGTCCAATTCATATAAGCTACATTTAACTCAGAAACAGTAAGTTACTGGATGTAACTCCAGTACATAAGTACATGTATAGCCCTCTAACAGGCTTTGCTATAAGTTTATCCCCTTTAAAGGCTCTGCGTTAGCGTCTAAGAAGATCTTGACTGAGGTAACATTTAAATCAACTAGGTTATTACACACAATTGTCTGCAAAAGACGAAGGTTGATTCAGGAGACACTGAGGCTACGTTCATACTGCAAGCCTTAGCGATCAATTCTGATTTATTGTTCAAAACAAATTTTTTATTTATTTTAGCTATCCTCATCATTTGTTAAATGTGGCCACAATCAGATTCCAGTGTGAACAGGTCACAGTCCTGAAGTGACATGCACGACAAAAAAGTCTACAGTCTTATCAGTTCTTATATGACAGGTTGCACCGCAAAAAACAAAACAAAAAATAACCTAAGATTGTTCAACTCACACCCACTGACTGATGGGAGTGTAAAAGTACCAGTTCAGAAGCCTTTACTGATTTATGATTTATTTGTTTGTTTGTTTAATATTGCTCTGTGTGTGTGTGTTTTGTGCCTACATACAAGTCTGTATTTCTGTAGTGTGCTGGCCTCTCTGGTAAGCCAGGCCTCCACAGTGGCCCTCTTGCTCTGTAGGGTGGTCTCCCGTTGGGTGCGCTCAGCTGCTGGCAGTGAAGACAGGCTGCTCAGCTGGGCTAACAAAGCAGGAAACAGGAGACAGGCAGAGCATTACAGCAGCTACCACAAAAAACACTGTTCACTCAAGAACGAAACTTTGGTAACGTCTAACCAGGCCCTGACTGCAGGTCCTTTTCTACAAGATTTGCGAATTTTCTATTTGCTAAATTTTCCTTATATACATATTAGGGCTGCAACTGATGATTATAGTGTCGATTATTGTCAAGATAATTTATGTAGTCTATGAAATGTCAGAAAATAGTAAAAGATCCTCATCACAATGTCTCATAGCCCAAGCAATGTCTTCAGATTGCTTCTTTTATCCCACCAACAGTCCAACCCAAAGACTCTTTACTATCAAATCAAATCCTCACATTTAACAACATGTTTGACATTTTTTGCTGGAAAAAAATGACTGAAATAATTATCTGATTATCAAAATAGTTGATAACAAATTTTCTTCCGTCCAACTAAATAATTAATCGACTAATCGCTGTGTGCCTCCAGACATGACCAGTAAAGGAAGGAATAGTTGAATCTTTCAATCTCAGTCCAACTGAGTAATAATGAACACTGGCTGACAACATTCTGATTGTGTTTATTTGCATATACAGCGGGAAAGTGAGATCTGTTTACAAGTGGTCAACATGGAGATGCATTCTAATGTGAGGTGTGAACTGGCATACTTGTAGCTGTCCACTTTTGCCGCGTTCGATTTGTCGAGTTTTGAGCAGAAAGCCGAGCAGCAGCGTAACTTTATCAAAACGGAATATTCAGATATCAAACTGGGAAATATGATTGTGTAATATGTCATGTGAAAATGTGAAATCTGCGGTGGGTGCACCATAAACCAAATAATCACTATACTATAGCGACTTTACTGGAGGCGTCCCGTCTTTTTCCGACTTGTCGTGTTGTGTGCCAAACAGAACGCAAAAACCCGCGGTTACTCGTTTTCCGAGACGGATGTGACGTCACTCCCAAGTTGCAAGTCGCGATTACGAGACAAATCGAACGCACCATTATTATCAGATCACACAAGAGGCATGTTAATAGCAGGTCTAAACAGGCTCATAGGTTCGGGGTATAATTAAACTTTCTAGGTCTTAATGTTGGGTATGTGAGTGTGTGTCCTTACCTTGGATGCGCAGGTTCTCCTGGTACTGTATGATGAAGTACTCCTGGCTGTGCTGCAGCTTTCTCAGTTCATTCTCAGTCTCCTGTGTGGCCAGGCGGAGCTCCTCAAAGGCCTGGTTGATCTGTTGGTGGCGCTGTGACAGGCTATCCATGGCCTGCCCCCCACTCCCACAGCTGGCCTACAAATAAGATTTTAACAGCTGTTGCTTTCTTTTCATCCAGTCACTTTGGTTCTACCAACACCATGAAATCCTGCCACAATCTGGGATTCCTGCAAATGATGACACACCAACAACTACTTCAACACTTACATTTGTAGCTTCTTGAACCAGCCTCTGCTCTGAATGCAGGATGTGTTTTATGCAGCGCACCAGTTCCAAAGGACAGCGGTCATAAGTGCTCTGCAGACAGATCACACACAGACACCAACCAATCATTTATACGATCAATTCAGTCCGATACCATCCCAAAAATATGGCCAATGTCAGAGCCAGAGCTCTGTGTCATGGCTCTGCTCTTGTTTAAGTGAGACAGGGCATTTTTTTGTGCTATTTTTGCAAAACACTTAATAACTAGTAGTAATTCCTTAGAGCCCATATATTACTAAGGCAGGTGTTCCCAAACACCGGGCTGTGAACCAGTAATGAAGAACAGAAAATAAACCACTGCGCACTGGAATGACTTTGCTGCGATTTATTAGGAGCGAACAACGTGTTTCACCTTCTTCAGGTTTGCGCAGTAAAATTACATGAGCACTCACAGGTGTGATAAACAGGCTGCATCTAGGTCACATGACTAGTTGTCACAGTCACATTCTTTTCTTCATTTATCCTACAGGTTTTCGAGGGACAGTGGTAGGACCTATAGGATATCTGTCCTAAGGTAATCAGCATATCCCATTTCATCAGCTGGACATGGATATTAGTTTTCTTATTGATTTATGTAAATTGTATAATTCTTATGACTATGTTAGATTAATGTATTTTTTTGTAATATGTTTTTGATGTTTTTTAAAAAAGATCAAAAACATATTACAAAAAAATAAAGATTGTGTGGTTATCCGCAAACAATGCTGTTATGAGATAAAATAAATGTCTGGAAGAATTCAGCAAAAAGATTTTTAAATCATATTTTAGTTGCGTTTTAAGATAATAAATCCAATGTTTTCAGTTAAGATCGCTCAGCAGCTGGACTCAAGCAATCAAGTGAGAATCCATCTTGCCAAGCTTTAAGCTATGCTACTGGCAGCATAAACAGAGTACCACCACAGCTGACAAATGAGACCTGCTTCATGTTAACTGCTCCAAATTGTTTGAGCATAACGTTCCAGTGGAAGGGGTAGAACAGGGTTTCAGGGCAGGCTCTTAAAGCAGCTGATTGATACCTTAAGCTGGTTGGCATAGTGGCCCAGCTTTATCTTGAGCAGAAAGCCGTCCTCTCCTCCCTGAAGCTGGGCTTTCCTCTGCAACTCTGCCACCAGGTTGTCCAGCAGACGCTTGGCTTTGGCCTCCTCCGATGGGTTGTCCAACTCTACTGAATCCCTGTGAAAGGCAGGAATACATTTAGATAATACAATAACTTTCAGCTCCTAAAGGCCAATACCGATAACACACACACACACATATATATATATATATATATATATATATGATCATGCCATTAATACTATGAACAAACCTAAATACCCTTTTGACTCTTTAAATGGAGATATTTATTTTTTCCAAACAAAAACTATTGGCAAGCCTCTTGAACTGATGCAGAGAGAGAGAGAGAGAGAGAGAGAGAGAGAGAGAGAGAGAGAGAGAGATTTTAATACTTCAAAAGGTGGCACATGTTCTGACCTTATATCGCACTGTACTCTCAACACTCAACCTTTGGTTCTTGTACTACTTATCTATCCTTCTACCTCTTGATGGATCAGGAGAAGATTTTTTTAAAATGAGAAGCAGCATCTCTGCCTTTTTGGTCATCACGTGTCACGTGTCCAGCAGCAGAAAACAAGTGCTCGCTGTCGACGCTAGTGCAAGGCGCTAACAGATATTTCCAAGCAAGCTAGGCCATGCACTCAAAACGGGACTGGTTGCTCCTCCAATATTCCAGTGGACAGCGGCTCACGTGAGGCATTGGCGCCGACAGATATGACTGGAGCTAAAATTAACAAAAGACAACAGAAAAATACACGCTGTGCTGCATTCACGGTGTGACGAAAATTCCCTGTTCCCACGTTTGCTAGTCGCTC
>JAGRRF010004921.1:21818533-21830842 GCA_019097615.1 Morone chrysops
GATATCATATATTCCAATTGTCATGACCGGTGGCTGATGATAATTCCATTGTCTGAATATTAATACACAGTTGCCTTTTGTTGGAGACAGTGACATTTAAGAAAAAAAGTGAAATCTACAATTGTTTTCATGTTCCAACTATTTGGCACTGTAGCAATGTGTTTTTGTGCAACTAGTGACATTCGACTTGTTAGACTTTCACATGAGCTACAACTATAATTTGCCTAGATTAAAAAAGGTTAGAATACAAAACAGCTTTGTAATCAACAGTTTGTGTCCAGTCCTTTTCTTTTTCCACTAACATTCAATAAGAACACAGAAACTGTGAACCAAATAGCTTTTATTATTTAAATCATTAGTGGTTAAGCAATTAAACGTTATACAGGAATCAGTTACCAACAAAACAAAAGCAAGGAAACAGTTAAGTATGAACTACATTTTGTGTTCCATTGACATAGGCCTCAGCATAACCGTAATGTTGTTAGTGCTTTGATAGACATTAATCCCCTTTGAATGCCTGAGAAATAAACCACTGAAAGAATTCTCTTCCACAGTTTTGCATCAAAAAGCTAGAATATTTGTTTACATGTAAGAAGGTCACTTGTTGTTCTGTGAAATCTGTGCAAGCATCAAAATTATTTGGCGCAAGTGGCTGAATCTAAATGCAGAAGAGGTGCAGGCAGCAGAAGGCAAGAGGATCTCTGGAAATTAAATCAAAATGCATGATGATCTGCATCAGCAGTGATTCACAGTATATACAAAAAATACTAACACAAGCAAAACTGTGACGTGTCTGAGCGAGAAAGAAAACTTTGACAGTACAAATACTGTGGCAACTTTGGCATTCAGTTATATAAAACTGTATTTTCTTCGTCTGTCTATATGTTAACCCTTTGATAGACTGCTGACCTTCAGTATGCCGGGATAGATTCCAGCCCCCGCTACCTTGAGCAGGACAAGTTTGCATAGGTGGATGGAAATGTATCTTGCTATAAAAATGCAGTTGAAGCAGCACATTCAAGAGTGACAAACATTAGTTCTTGAATTAATTCTTGGAAGGTACTCATGATATACCACCAGTAGTGGCGAATATATAAAACACATTTATACATCTTGTTACAAACAAGTAAATGTGGACAATAAAGGAAAATATATGTGGAGAACAGTTTGGAGATGTGGAGAAATGCACATTTAACACTTTGGAGCAGAGAAAGTAAGAGTGAAATGACTGGACACTAGGGGTCAGTGTCAGACCACAGCAATAACACACACTTGAAATGAATCTTGTGAATAGACGGGACCGAGAGTACACAGCGCTGATAAGAGCCTAAACTGGTTCTACTAGAGGTTAGTGAGACTTGTTGAAAGTATTGGTCCTTATCTCAGTTTATCTATGAAACACACCTTTAAATAGCACATAAGAAGAAAGATCTCATGAGAATATAATCAAAGTGAATACCACTGGTGAGTGAAATGCAATGGACCTATGAATGAGCTGTCTCTGCCTTGTTTTTTGCAGACCTTCATTTTCATGGGTGCTGGTTATTTGTTGGGAACACTGGCAGTAAAATGTAACATAAGTATGAAACAAGGTGTGCAGAAAGGACAACAATGAGGCTACATTCCGTCAATAATGGAGAGGACATTATTGTAAAAAACCTTGAAATTACAACAGAATCACTGCGGTTCTAAATAATGACTAAAGTAAGCAGAGCAAGATATAACTTCAGTATTTAAACCGCTGAACAATGAATGGGGTGGAGGGAATAGTTTTGCATCTGTGATATGTAAAATATCTCTAAAACACAAGACATTTCTGGATAACCATGGATATATACTCAGTGTATTAATGAATTATTTGGCCATTGGGAATCTGCTACCTACAGCCCATGAGATAATTTTTCTTTACGTTCAACAAATTGAAAATCAGTGGACAGGAGACGAGTTGTATCCATATTCTCATTCCACTAGCTGTGAGTGATTAGCGTCTTGATTTTAAAAAAATTAAACAGGAAAAGAAATGCTGACAAATTACATTTTCTTACAATGGGAGTTACAGTGACCCCTCCTAATGATTTCATTATTTTGTCAGTTCTGCCACTGCCCCACAACAAAGTTATTTCCTGTTTCTTCTTCCCATTTTTTCTTCTTCTTTCCATTTTCATGATCATGTACACCATCCGAACACAAATGGACTCTGAACAACCCTTATGGTGCTTTTGCAAATATGGAAAGGTTTTCAAGTTAAGTAAGTTTTTATTGTGTTGTTTTAAAAAACACAATCTGTAGTCAAATAAAGTAAAGTTGTTAAATGATTATTCTGTTTTTTTCTAACTTCAGTTTTATTTCAGTAGTTTTGGCCATCATTCCTATTGGTAATAAAACACTGTTTTGACCAAGTTGACTGGTGAAATCAGGGAATGCAGAATGCAGATTAACCTGAGGAAAAAATTGCTTGGTACTAGGCACCCACTGATTCCCAGTTCCTCCCACTCTCAATGTGTACAGTTTTCCTAAGCCAGAATACTAATTGGCAGTAGCTTTGCTTTTTGGTAACTTTTTGTCCATTTAATGGCAGCACAACTTGCTGTAAACACGACCTTGAAATATCATCACTATATAAATTTGATGTGGCGGACGTGTTAGCAAAGAGTTTTCTTTTTCTTTTCTAGCGTTCAATTTAGTGTAGTGTTTGTGTCCAATTTGCTCTGGTTGGGGCTCTACCAACTCTTAAGGAAAATATCACACTCTTTAGCTGCTAAATGCTCCACTATGTTCACCAACTAGTCTCTAACTGTGCCTGTTTGCTGCTTGGTGCTGGGCAAGTAGTGTACATTGGGTTTATCTGAACTTTTTGACTGAAAATAGGTACTTCCTGCTGCTGGAGACTAGATTGATAAGAACGGCTAGACTAAAAGAAGTTGTGGGCTGAAAACCTAAAATGACCACCATAAAGATGTAAGAAACTCGGAACATATCTAAGGGAACTGTAGAGACAGGTGACCTTTCCTAAGTCCAACCCCTTTTTGGGCTGAGTACAAAGTTATTGTAACTGATTGGAATAATGGCCAAAATGATAAAAATAAGACCCAAGTTGTAATTATTCTTTAGCGATCTCAATTTATTCTGTTTTTACAAAAGAACCTCAGGGTTGGTGCCAAGGATTTTCTTGGGATCTTGGCAAATTCCTTTATCTAGTCGCTGTCTCTATCTCTGTCTTCATTCTCCTGAAGGACATCTTGGCTGTCTTCCTCTTCATCATCCTCAGCCTCTTCCTCATCGCCTCCACCATTCATCATCTCCATCTCAACCTCAACTGCGCCGTCCTCAACATCCACATCCACCCCACTGAAGGGCTCAGCATCTTGAGACACCTCCACCATCTCTGTGCCTTGGACCACCTCGACAGCGCCCTCACGGATTTTCTTTACGTGGAAGGTGAAAGGGGGCACTTTGTATACGGCAGTCTTGGACCGGGCATAAACGACATGGTCTGGCGTGAAGGCCTTCTTCATCTTGTCACGGGATGTCTGCATCTTCTGCTTGCGTTCAGGGTTGACACTCATGCGTGTTCCAAGCTTTCCCATTTTCTTCTCAATGTTGTGGCGTGTCTTCTCCAGGTTTTCCTTGGTCTTCTGCTTGGTCTTCTCTAAATTCTCCTTGGTTTTCTGCCTGGTCTTTTCCAGGTTCTCTTTTGTCTTCTGCTTTGTCTTCTCCAGGTTCTCCTTTGTTTTTTGTCTGGTCTTCTCAAGGTTCTCTTTGGTCTTTGCTCTGGTCTTATCCATCTTCTCCTTTGAGAAGACTGTCTTCAGGGTTTGTACACGCTGCAGACTGCTACGCTTGATGCGCTCGGCACGAGACTCCTCTATGGTCTCTTCAATTGCAAACCCTTCCTCATCTGATGAGAGGTCTACATGAGGTTTGTCTTCCTTCTCTTCTCCTCCCTCCTCTCCAGGCTCCTCCGCAGCTTCCTTGAGCTCTAGCAGGCTGCCTCCTCTGCTCCCTGACACAGACTCAGAAACTTTCATGGATTTAGAAACGCTCAGTCTTGAGGGAACCTTCACTTCATCCTGTGGAGAGGAGAACATAAAGAATGTTAATGCTATTTAGTGTGATAGGTATAATTTTCCCAAAGTTCAAGCAGGAAGCACCTGGCTAAAATTTAAGATTTACACAGAATATCTTACAAAATATCACAATAACTGGAAAATCACAGAGACAATCTGTTTGGAGATATGCATTTCGAACAATTCCAACAGCTAACACATACTATAATTACTTGTAAACTTGATATATTATGGCTTTAAATGACCAGGGTTTAGGATTCAGTGGCATTTAGCAGTGAAGTTGCAGATTGCAGCCATTTTCACTTAAATTAGCTGTCTGCTGCTGCTAGGAGTAAGTGTTGGAACTGAATCAAAATAGTAAAGTAGGGGGAAAAGATTCTAAAAAGCGAAAATCTTCTTGCTATTTATAGACCTTTCATCCACAGTTACAAGAAAAACTTTGATTAGTGCAGCTTTACGGTTCATCTAAAGGTATATTTACAGTGCATTTAGGTTAGGTTGTAGTTAAGCAGGAACTGGCATAAGGAATGGAATGTCTTCACTATTATGAAATTAATGAATGTTTGTGCATTTTTCCTTTCTATTTCCATGTGCACATGTACACACAGGCCAACTAAGTTGAGGACTATGACTCACCAGTCAGGGTTTGCTACACAATGAAGGCACTAGAGGCCCGTCTAAACAGAGATATGGGATGATTACACAGGCCAAGATCAAGTGAAATCTGTAACAAGATCCATGGTTCACTCTTTTAAGTCATACCAGAGGGAGACATGACAGAAAAATGAGAGACAAAAGACTGGAAATGGTAATAGTTTAAGGGGGGTTTTCTGTTAGAGCTGTGAGCGAATGTTGAAGTGTTACGCAACACTATGTTGACCACAAGAAATCCAAATTTAACATAAAATGTTGTTAAAGGGCTGCTGCAACAAGATGGACCCTTTCCATCTTGGACAGTCCATGTACAATCCAAAGGACAAAATATCACAGCCAAAATTCATCGGGCACTTTCCGAATGCGTCGGCCGGCAATGCTGCGCCCTAGTCTCGTCCCAGCATTGCCCCACACTGAGAGGTCTATTTTTTATGAAGGCTGCAATCCACTAAAGCCAAGCAGCACAGAGCAGAATGCTTTGACTGGAGGCAAATACAAAAAGTGCATAGAGAATCTGGTAAATTTTCTAAATAAAATACCCGCATGCAGACTCCAGATTGAATTTCACGCTACATCAACACCACTTCACAACCTGTGGCACTAGGCAAAAGTCAGTCAATCAGAGGAGACTTGGATAAAGAACAAAATACACATCAACAGTGTAAGGCAAGACGCTCTGAAGACACTCTGCTTCTGAAACGCTCTCGTGGGATTTGGAGATGCGTGGATAATGGAGCCAAACTGCATCACAGACATGATGTCATAAAGCTGTGCCCGGTGGAATTTTGCCTTCAACACAAGACACAATGGATAAAATGGCCCCACTAAATGCAAGACATTAGGAATAGCAGTTATCACTGCTCCTATCAGGGCTCACTAGTTTGGCTTTGGGTGTTTCTGTTACATAAATGCTTTGCTCAGCAGAGTTCTTACACGTCCTGTACAAAACACGATACACAAATCACAAGTAAGTATGACCTGACTCCACCCAACCCCAGCCTGCCCTGATAAAGCATTCCTGAACAGCACCACTTTATGCTCTTTTCCCTCTTCCCTCATCCAATCCTCTATTCCCATGGCCCTCCCATTCACCTTTTCTCGCCTTTTTCTTATTTGCATTCCAGATGAGGAAACCTTTCTTTCCCTTTCTCTCATGTGCCCCTTTCACCTCGTAAATACAATGCTCCAGCTTATTAATGAAGGGATAGAAGGAGTGGTGAGGGGAGGGGGTCTTCCTCTTTCCATCACAGCAAATTTTTCATCCAATTGGGCTCCTGAATGTCTGCATGAGGGCCAGAACTTGTACGTATTGTCTTTTCCTCTCCCTTACACTGCCTTCATGTTCAAAACAGGAACACAGTAGAGCCAGAACAAAGGACCAAGGGGGGAGGTGTGGAAAGGGTAGATGTTTCTCTGCTGTTGTATGAATCGAGTAATAGCACAAGTGGGATGATGCTTCAGTCTTAGAAAACCATCTGCTCAGCAGGAAGATGATAGCATCAAAGTGTTGGCTGGAAAGTGGAGGTATGACAGATGAGGGTAAGTGAGGGGGGGCCTCCTGTCTATTGTGTTCTGTTGCAGTCTGATGGTGGTTTTATGAAGGTATTGTACTGTGGTATCTCGGGTAAACTTGACCTTGGATGAGGGATCTTGGCTTTCCTGTACAGCTGTGTTGACAGGCAGAGAGAGAACTGGAAAATACCTGCCTCGCTTAGAATCATTACATCTTGTTTCAATCTCAAGGACAATGCAGTGGGTGTTGTAAATCACTTAAGCACAGTGTGGTCCAAGTCTCAGACAAGGCCTCACAGTTTGTCACAAGAGCTCTTATTATAGGTTGATATTAGTGTGTTGCAGCTTTTTCTTGTGAGAATGTATCACTTTTTCCAAGGAGAATGGAATTTCTTTTGGAATCTTAAACTGGCCTACTGTAATTAGTGTCACCAATTGACCAAATGTGAAATGTAACAGTCTCCCCTTCTGTTCAGTTATAGTGTTAAAAAGAAGTTTTTTAATCATGAAATGTTGTCACAATTAGCATATTCATTCTTCAGTTATGGTCAAAAACCTGTTTTATGAGGTCACAGTGACCTTTGACCTCTGAACACCAAAGACTCATCAGTTCATCCTTGAGGCCAAGTGGACTACAGTGCCAAATTAGAAGAAATTCCCTCAAAGTGTTCACATTCACACGAATGGGATTGAAGATGGGTGGATGGACAACCCAAAAACATGATGCCCATAAAGGCTGCACTGTTTATTACACTTACAATGTGAAAGTCCTGAAATCAGCCCATAGTATGAGATATGCTACATGCAATCTAGGAATGCAACAATATATTGCAAGCCTGCAAAATCACAATACAAAAATATGAAGACTTAAATCTGTGAGATGAAACATGAATAATGATACTCTTTTTAAACAGCAGAGGGCACTATCAACTTTTGACTTTGCTTGTTTGATAACATTATCCCTGTCAGTAGCTGTATCAAAGCGCAAAGACATGTTGCCGGTTAAGACTTTGGGCACAAGGGTATTTCCTGTTTTTTCCCACAGTTGACAGGGTTATAGTTTCAGATTTACTTTTACAAAGACAAAATAAATATGCTTTGTTTTGCACAGTTTATAACCAACTTCAGAAATCCAAAAAATAATTTGGGATTTTGCATTAATTAATTGCAACTTCAATCTTATTTGTTAAAAAAATTGTGAGAAAATCATTACAAACCAGCAACCCAGAACCGTGAATTGTATCGAATCGTAGAGTGTTTCTTTACATCCCTGATGCAAAGTTGACATTTTGTTGTGGGAGTAATTCTCGAAAAAAGTACTTGTCTAAAATGAAAGGGATTGATCCAAGGTGCACAGTAAATGTCAGGAAACAACTCATAAGAGATTTTGACCTGATGACATTGAAAGAGAAATAATGAAAACCTTAAATTAACTAGCCTTGGCCAGACTATTGGAGTCACTGTAATGGCAGCCCTGTTCCCTTATGTCTGAGGAACCTGCACATACCGTATATACAGTGTGTGCCTGGGAAAGCCCTGTCTGTCAGAGACAACGTAGGAAGTCACAAGCTAATGTGTTTGCATAAGTACAACAGAAGTTGGTGTACAGGAGGGAATTCTGTGCTGTGTGTGTGTGTGTGTCCACAGTACATGGAAAGAGTGTATGAGGAAGTTAAGGCATTCACCTTGGTGTGCTGACTTCCCGACCCTCCTAATTTAATGGGACATTGTTCTTCCAGGAGGCTGCTGCGTCAAAGACAGGAAGGTACACTCAGAGCCATGGAAAATAGACGAATGAGGTATGTAATGGTTCTGAGTAACAGTGTGTGTGCACGCGCCTGTGTGTGACAGACTTCATTTTGCCTTTAGCGCTTGCAAAACATACATAAGGAGATCATTTCCATATCTGGTTTGCACTTAAATTACAAAATAATAGTTGCGAGGGAAGTTAGTTGCAAAACACACTTAACCACACTGTGTGTGTGTGCGTGTGTGTGTGTATGAGAGAGAGTGTGAGTGAGGAGAGAGAGACAGAGAGTCAGTGTGTCCTGGAGCGATGGGAGTAGTCATGTCATGATTTGTTTCATCACAATATGAGTCTGCGCTCTTTGCTCTTTATCTCTTGTTATGCCATGTTGATTTGAGTATGTGTGTGTGTGTTCACAGTGCACTGGGTTTCTATAACCACTGCTACATTCCACTGTCCTACAACTAATAACACACACAAGCTACATTATTGCATTGTCAACATCAACTTTCCTACTTGTTTATCTCTTATAGCTTTCTTTCTTTCTTTCTTTCTTTCTTTCTTTCTTTCTTTCTTTCTTTCTTTCTTTCTTTCCTAGAGTCTGTCACCACCAATGGTGAACATTGGTGACTCATAGCTGGTGAAAAAGTCATTCATCTGAGAGGTGTTTACCATGCTTTTACTCTGGCTCTCTCCCTCTAACAACCTACCACCCACTATGGGCACTAATGCATGAATACTCGCACTCTTTAGCTCTCTGGCACAACACATTATGAGTACACTGTTAATAATGCTGCTAACATACAGCGGACATTGTCCTCTTGGACTTGTCCTTACATGACGTGTGTATTCAGAAGAAACTGTGTGCAACAGGCCCTTTTACAATTTGTTATTTGAAACCAAGTTGTTTTTTCAACATTAGTCTAATTTTGATCAAATTTAGAATATGGCATTTACATGGAACATGAGTAACCTTGTTATTGATGTTATCCCAACACTAGGGTTTATGGTTGCCAGGTTTCTGTTTGTGTCTGATCTCTTCTAAACTTTACATATTCTTTAACAGTCCCACCCAGAACATGTCCTCATAACGAACTCTTCCTAGGGAATTGATCAGCTCGACTTCTGTGGACACAGCCATCTGAAGGCGTTCACGATTAAAAGTTGTGCTACTTGTGACTGGGTGCCAAATGGCCTACAGTTCTTACAAAAGCCTAACTTTGTGTATGTGTGTGTGTGTGTGTGTGTGTGTGTGTGCGTGTGTGTGTGTGTGTGTGTGTCCGTTGCTGAGATCAGCTGGCTGTTGCTGTGTGTTGTCAGCACAATGCAGTGTTTCCCTTTCATGATGAGGGTGCATGGTGTCTGTTGTCCCACAGTCCGCTGCTGCTGTACAGCACTAGTGTTTTAGGCCTGAGCCAGTTTATCACTCTGAAAAGGTCATAGTTGAAATAGATCTCATTACTGTGTCCATATATAAAGGCTACTGTTTCTGTTTCTTGTATGTTGTCCAGTGAAATAAAAAAGGCTGTAGCCAGAGTGTCTTTTTACCACAAGGATTTGTTCAGGCTCTAAAAGGTGTGTTTAAAGCCATTTACTTCAAATTATGTAGCTCAATTGTTAGTGTAGTTATTGCTACTGTTGTTGCTGTGCACCGTTGTCTCTGTCTCTGTCCTTCTGTCATTACCTCTGTTGTGGTTGAGTCAGACGGCCACCCACCTAGAGCCGGGGTCTGTCCGAAATTTCTGCCTCTTAAAAGGAAGTTTTTCCCGGCCGCCGTCGCCAAGTGCTTGGTCATGGTGGGAACTGTAGGGTCTCTGTAAGGTCTAGACCTGCTCTATTTGAAAAGTGTTCTGTCACATTAGCTAATCAATATGCAAACCATGCTACACAAATGTAATTTATTTTTCCTACTTTAATGTATTTTTTCCAAGAACTTCCTGGTTTCCATTCATTTCTGACCTTAAATTTTACTATTATTTAATTGGCTAGAAGTTAGCCCAGTGAGAGACTGATTATTCTGTTCATAGTTTACATATAGTGCATGCATACACCCATAATTAGTTATAACACTGCAGCTGTAGTTCCAAACAGGAACTATTAGGGAAAGCTGGTTCTGTTCAGGATTCAGTCAGATACAGTCAGCAATAAATAATCTTCCTATTAGGAATAAAGCTACCTCCTGTGTGAGCTGTCTTGGTGAACAAGGTCGGCATACACTGCTGTATTTTAAGAAATAAACATTTTTACAGCCTGGTACAAAACAGGTTAGGTCTCTATAGCTAATTTCCCTGTTCATGAACTGTACTGGAGGTGATTTTTTATATAACTCACCGGTTTAAATTATATTATATATATATTAATTATAAACTACCTAAAAAAAACAACCTAAAAATATGCATAATTAAGGGTGTGGCCACTTTCAGGCTCTATTCAGCCTACTTTTGGATTAGCAGGGAGCAAGCGGAGTCAGGGTGAAGTATTTTTAATCATACACTCTATGATCACTCTTAGCCTTTATTCCTGTCAGTGCCTGTGTGTTTCTTCCTTCCAAAGATGTTTGGGATGTTTCCTGTGGGCATATTTGCATTTCCCGGGTATAGCCAACACAGGGAAGCCATGGCAGCAACAACAATGCCGGAGCCAATGCCAGAGCATACCTCAGAGTGTTTTTATATTAATTTACTCTTTTTGCGTATGCTTCATGTCATTGGTATTACATTGTAGTTTCTGGTGACTTTTTATATAAAGTCCTAAACTAAAAATCTTTTTTTTTTTTTACTGCGTCCAAAACATTTAGTCGTACTTGTCTCCATGGTAACAGTGGTGAGCCTGACTATAATGTTTCCAGATGAAAGGGAAGAGACATTTCCTTAGAAATAGAACAGGCCTACTACTGCTTGAGGTGTGTGTGTGTGTGTGTGTGTGTGTGTGTGTGTGTGTGTGTGTGTGGATTGACTGTATGTGCTTATACAGTAAATGTGTGTGTGCAGTATTCTTGATGATCATGTTTGTGTAACAAAGGTCTTTGTTTGTGCGTATATGTGTGCAAATGTGCACTTCTTTGACTGTGCCTGTGTGTGTGTGTGTGTGTCTGCGGGACCAGAAGCACACCATGGAAGCTTTCCACTCTCAGCCCACACTACAACCACTCATCAGCCTTGTGTAGAGAGGGAGAGAGAGAGAGGAATCCCGCTGTAACACACCCTTCTCTGTTTCTGTTTTCCTGTTTAAACTCAAACCACCAAGAACTTCCCTACTGCTGTGGAAAAGCCAGATGTGTGTGTGTGTACCTGTATGTATGAGTGCACGCAGAGCTGCAATGAGGGGATTTTCCAGTAAATACAGGAAAACGGGGAATCCTCACGATACAACTGCTGATGTAAAGAGGAACTGAGGCACTCAAAGAAACAAATGAGAATGCTGCATTTCTCTTCTGGAGCACTGAAATGAGTTGATCTCACCACACGGTACATTTACAGTAGCTGTTCTGGAGCTTTTGATCATATGACATAATGGAGTTTGCCAAGCTGTCATGGAAATGTAGTAGATATACATGTGTCTTTTCTGGAAACTTTAAGGACGATGTGATGTGGTTGAAAACTCCAGAACCTCTGCTAAATGAACCTTGTGGAGAGTTTTCTCGACTGCTGTTTTCAAGGTCAAGAATAAACCTCAAGTCTTTTAACTCATACATTTTATAGCTCCTGCTCTACAAGCTCCACAAAGCACCAAACTAAAAAAGAAAAAAGGGTAATCAAACATCCAAAGGCTCACTTCCTAATTTTAGATTAAAGAGGTTTTCATGGCCATACTGAAGAAATATTGCACTTCTGAAAACGAATTACACAGCACACTGTAAAGCCATTTAAAAACAACTGGCTACACACAACAAAAGTACAGGCGAGTGCCATGGAATATTTTGGACCAGGGACAGAAGGAAGGGAGGCGTTTTATACTAGAATTTGATTTGATGGAGTGCACCGTACAAGGCACAGCAGGAATGACCAATTGAATTCAATTAAATTTTATTTGTATAGCGCCAATTCATAACAGAAGTTATCTCTCAAATACAACAGGTCTAGACCGAACTCTTTATAACATTATTTACAGAGACCCAACAGTACCACCATGAGCAAGCACTTGGCGACGGGGGCAAGGAAAAAGAGAGAGAGAGAGAGGAGCTCAGTGCACCATGGGAAATCCCCTGATAGTCTAGGCCTATAGCAGCATAACTAGGATGGTTCAGGGCTCACCTGATCCAGCCCTTACTATAAGCTTTATCAAAGAGGAATGTCTTAAGCCTACTCTTGAATGTGATGAGGGTGTCTG
>JAGRRF010004921.1:21832570-21852962 GCA_019097615.1 Morone chrysops
AAAGAAGCTCATAAATGTGGCTCAATAGAGCTGTGGCTCTCTGTCAGCCTGGCTACAGTGCTGAAGAGGAATTTAGGGTTACCATAATCTCTATTAGCTGTATATATAATACATTGACAGTATATATAATAGACAGAGCTTCCAGGTCTGTGAAGTGAAGCAAACGTGGAAGTGTCTTAAGCATCTCTCTAATGGCCAGAAGAAGGCAGCTCCATGTCTTATGGAGAAACTCAGATCAAACTGTAAAACTAGGCAGTGCTGATCAAATATGGATCACGGACAAGTCGAATCCAAGCCAATGAGAGCAGCTCAACACACAGTATGTCACAGCTGCTGGTTCTGAAAAATAAACATAATGCCAAACAAAAGGCTTCAAAACGATAGGATCATACTTGGGTGAACTACAGGCTCTACATTTTTAGAAGGGTAACATCCATCTTCCTCAACTGCTATTAGAGTGGATGCAAGCATAAATATCAGACATCTTTCAACCTGCACAAATAAAATAAAAAATATCTTCGTGGCTAGATGCCAACGATAAGTGAAAAAATATGTTCTTTTTGTCTTGTTTGCTTACATTTTGGGAAGACAAGTCTAATCCTAATGCCCACCCTGCCTGACTGGCTCCTTTGGGTGATGGATGTCTAGGCATACATTGCTCTAACCAGTCAAGGGACTGTGTGTGTGTGTGTGTGTACATTTCTCATGTGAGTGCCATGGGAAAGAGTGTGATGGTCACACACACCATAAAACTCTGGGGAGAGAACTCCATACTCTCCTCCTGTTTTCCACTCGTCCCCTTTAATCACAGACATGGGACCAGAGAGAGAGAGAGAGAGAGAGAGAGAGAGAGAGAGAGAGAAATTGCTATATAAAGTGATGGCATGCCGCAGGTCCCTCAGGGGGGAGAGAGGGATGAGTCACCAGGCCTGTTGTTGCACTGGAGCACAGCAGAAAACTTTCTTTTTCTTTTTTGTCTATCTTTCTCTTCATCTCCATTTCACCTTTTTTCATTCCTCTATTCACTCCTTTCTTTGTTTCCCCCTACCTTCCACAGTACTCTTACCGTCAGTGGACGAAGAGTAAACTACCAAGGAATGAGACAGATCAGCGTCACAGCTCCATGACAACCAAACAAATATTCTTGTGCCACTTGTGTGCCAGATAATCTCACTTGTTTTTAGTTACTTTCACTTCCAGGAAGTCCAGAAATGTGACAGATAATGCCAATGCTGCAAAATTCGCTAGACTGTTAACATGTAACAGGCATTATCCAGTTTAGACACCTTTTTACTTGCAGAATGTGGCTAAACACTGTTTTAGACTAATAAAGAGTAAACGGTTTATTTTGCTTGCTTGTATTTTCTGAAATGTTGAACTATTCCTTTTTTCTAGTTCCAGTCACATCAATTATTAATATTTTCATCACCTCCATCCTCTCCTCTCCTGGCCACATGTTTGTTGTTGTCCTCACTGACAAAAACATGCCTTTTTAAAATGGCTTTTAAAATCGAGCTCAGTCTAATGTGTTTTTAATGTATGTAATGTACTGTTTTATATTGTTTTACTGATTGATGTTCTTGTATTCTTCTTATATTGTTATTGTACAGTGTCTTTGAGCATTCAGAAAAGTGCTTTTTAAATAAAATTTATTATTATTATTATTATTATTATTATTATTATTGTTGTGTTATTTTGTGGCCAACATGTGATGACATTATTTCCTACAGGTCTTAAAGGCAGCACAACATGTTTCTTTGTCTATTCAAGATGCTGAGCTGTTTGCATAAACCTGTTTTCTATTGAGACATCGGAGCTTTGTAAGGATGCATACATGAATCTAGCGGGAAGTGTTTCCAAGGCTGCAGACAAGTGTGTGTTAGGCAGTTCTGTGCTGCTTTCATACTCACTCCTTTCAGCTCTCACTGCAAGACACAGCTTGCCATTGTCAACTATCACTCGAGGTTGTTTTTTATGACATACTTTGGTTTGCCGGTATTCTGATCATGTACTTTCATGTAGGAGCACACACACACATGCAGTGTCATAGACCCACACAATCCTTTGTGATGAGTAAACACAGAACCCCATCATTAATAATTCCTAATATGAGCCATTCCAGTGCCATATCCAAAGACAACTTACTCACACTGGTGGCAATTGTTCTGCCCCTGATGGTCCGATGTTTGAAAAAATGCCACAGAAGTACCCTCTTGGATGGAGAAAAAACATGATAAAGTGCCCTCTAGGGTCCTAATCCTAAACCTGCTCTTTCACCATAAATGCATCACAACTTTCTGCTTGTTGGTGCCCTTGTCCACCTCCAAGAGTCCACCACTGTTTATGCAAATACACCAGAGCTGACCATTCAGAACTTTAACATTTTACTTGCACAATTTTAAAGTTCCATCACAGCTGTGGGCTGAATT
This sequence comes from Morone chrysops, assembly GCA_019097615.1. Classification (NCBI taxonomy): domain Eukaryota; kingdom Metazoa; phylum Chordata; class Actinopteri; family Moronidae; genus Morone; species Morone chrysops. The sequence continues at coordinate 21,835,000 of JAGRRF010004921.1, forward strand.
CTACTAAAAAGGGACACAGTTATAATGGGACAAGGAGCTGAAGCTTGGCCCTCCCTCCCTGAACCTCCCTGGCCCCCTCTGGGTCTATGTACAGTTCCCCACGCATGACTAACAGGGACTTGGACAGAGAGGGATGACAGTGGTTGTTCCCATGGCCACCCTGTGTTACTCTTTCCAATAACAATGGAGGAGGTTGGTGTTTATGGAGAGATTTAGAGAGCTGCAGAAGAAGTGGCTTCTTCCTCTGCTGTTTGCTCCTGCCTCTGTACAATGTGTCCGCTACTTTAAGCTAACAGGAATGTTAGGCTACTGATGGGCACACTCATACAAAGTGTATCACTCAATTCTAAAGGGGTTAAGTGATTTGTATTACACTTCCATAATGTTTTGAGAGATAGACTTACAAAAGGAAGAACCAAAACATTAAAGTTGTTGCCAGACAGATAAGCAATGAGCTGAAAGTCACTATAAATCTCTGTGAAACTGAGGGCAGCTGCAGATCCAGCTGATAATTCTTTGTAGGTGCCTTTCATATTGTCTTACTGATAATACATTGTCATTCGATTCATTGTTATTATAGTTCTGATTGTTCATCCATGCACGGTGGATTTTTACAAATGTCATTAGGAGCACTAGAAGGAGCCAGTGGAACCTGATTTTTTCACTGATTATCTGTCTCATGTTATGAACTGGTGCTATACAAATAAAATTTAATTGTATCATGTACTACTGTCAGGATACAGTGAAGTTTTCAGCAATTATTAAAAACAGTAATTTAAAAAAAAAGTTACTTACTGCGGCTTCAAGGCAAATTCAACCAACCCTTATGAATTCTGTGTGACACTTTCGAAAAGAAACAGAACCCCCCAACCATGTTGAAATGTTGCATTTAAAATCTACCACTGTATCTAAAATCTACAAAACAAACTTTTAGAAATGTGCATAAGTTGGAGCCAAGTTGCAACAAAAGCTTTTTTCAGTTACAGTAACAGTCAGCTAAAAAACATAAAACCTCATATTAAGGGCTCATTTCTAACTAACAAATGCAACACAACACTAAATCCACAGTTACCTGCAACCAAGGCTACCAGCTATGGCATGGCAGAGACTCAGCTCCAGCCTGATGATAAAAGAAATTAAACACAGCATTGTATGGCTCACTGAGGAAAAATGCAACACCTCCACAAACTGAACAAATTGGATGTTTTGGACTTTCCAATGGAACAAGTTAAAGAGCTGAAAGCGCTTGTTACAGCAAGCAAATCAGTAACACTGCAACTGAAAATGACTGTTTCCACTTTGGAATCCAAATTTAAAACACTGAGCGATGAGAAGAAGATAATAATTCACAGGCTTGGCCTAAGCTGTGGTCTGTGACGGATAATACTAACTTCAGAACACAAAGACAATCCAGACGAGAAAATTACATCAGTCTTACGCATAGATTTGGCCCAAACGCTATCATATTTTTCCATATGTACCATATCAGTAAGAAGGGGGTGTATTTTGAAATTACATCCCCATTACCTATGGAATGGACATAAAATATCTGTATTGAGTCGGGTATTTCAAACCTGGAAGACGACTCAAAGGACAACTACCCATGAAATCTCCTACCCATAATGAGATTAAAGGGATAACCTACAAATACCATTACCAATATCTTTTTTATGTGTATAACTTTAGCTATCATATAACACCTAGCTAACAATTAATATTGATTAGGTAGCATTTCAATACAGAACAAAAGGCTCACGTATCACACCACATACCATCTGAGTGAAGCAAAGGGGAAGTTGACCAAAGATCAGTCAAGGCTTGCTTGGGTGCAAAGGAGAAACTACGGAAAATGGAAACCCATGGAAAATGTGAAAGGCCCTATCTAGAGCCAGAGTTTGGTTTGTCCATTCTGGGCTTTTTGTCAACATGGCAGATTCCACCAGAAGAGGACCCGCTCCCTCTAGTAACAAAAACAATTTTTTTATTTTCAGGTGATTATACACTAATAAAACATACCTATGAATATTATATTCCATCAAACAGTGTTAGATGTGTATTGAACATTTTATTCATATTGAACTGTGTTTTTTTATAATGGCAACTGTCTCACCATGCTTGATTCTTAATGTTATTACCAAAGTGAGATGTTTCTGGATGCATATAACAAAAACATGATGTAACCTACCTACTGTCTTGTATTAATTATTAAAAAAAGGAAAAAAAGGAATCAGCTGTCAGACGGGAGTCGGCTCCCATCGTTCATTTAAAGGACGCGGCTCATAAAGATTACTTGTTCACATATGTCACATCACTACAGGCTAGAATTAAACTGGAGTTTAACTAAATGAACAGTAAAACAGGCCATTGATCCACCTACTCTCCCTGCAGCCTATAATTTCTTTGAGTGAATAGACTGTTTATAGATGTACAGGAATTTAAAGCTCTGTCTTCCTATGTAGTGAAATACACTGTTTTAAACAGAAGTACATTGAATGTAGTGAGCCTGAGTAATTACTCAGATTCTTACACAGTAATTATGGCTCTTGTAGTCATTAAACTTTAGAAAGATTGACGGCACTGATGTTTGAAGAAGTGATCCCAACATTTAAGCCATAATAGAGCTAGATGATTTGGTGACTTATCACAAAAGTTCCTCTGTTCAGGGCAATAATGTAACTAGCCATGAGAGGATTCAGAGAAGGAATCATATGACGGAGTAGATCATATGAGAAAACAAACTAATGTTTTCAATAACTACAGCTCTTGACTATGAGTCACTGGCGTCTGACTCATGTGGAAAAGCTTCTACTTAGAAATAATAAATGATTTGGGGTAAGACAAGATTTTCTCCGTTGATTTCCAGTGTATTAGAGCAGATTTGTTATGCATTTCACCACAGCTGAAATATTCTGACGCCATTTTTGAGTTTTAAACAACCTATTGAATATGCAAAGGTGTGAAAGTGTAGTGGGGCTGAAAAGTCTACTTTGCTAATAACTGTGCCTGAATTTGACCAAAGATAATTCTAATTCTGTGTTTTTATCAATTAAAACAAAGAACACATGCACAACACAACCATTGAGCCAGAGTTTATGAAGGCTTTGTTTTTTGCTTAACCTAACCATTTCACTCCTTATACCAACCAAACCAGCAAAGGAAACAAACAGAAGCCAATCAGTGGCAGAGAAGGGCGGGTCTTTGCAGAATGCTGGAGGGCCAGCAAATCGAGGACCCTGGTGACTAGCTGACTGTAAGATAAAGCGATACCAAACAGGACGCTATGAGATCGAATCATATAGTAACTTGGAGTCCTGATGTCACAAATGGGACCAATTTACTCACCAACCAACTAGGCCTGCACGTAGTCATATGCCGCCTATTTCACTAAGGGTGAAGCCAAATTTCTAACAGAAAAATACCTAAAATACAAAATCTGTCTTTTTTCACCTTTGTAACACAGCTTCTTTCTTTTTTCCACTTCTCCTGACCTTTAAAGAAATCAGGATCTTGGACTGTGGAAAGATTATCTTGAAAACAACCTGTCAGAATAGATTTTGCTCATCCTTCTTTTCTATGCTGTACTTTCTACCAACACCACCCAAAACACCTGTTACCTCTACACTCCCTACATTTGAATCAATACCGCCTTGTCAAACTGCTGTCTTATTCTACTGTGATAACAGCTTCATCCAAATAACTTACAAATGAGGTATTCTGAACGTTTTGCCCTTCTGGTTCCAGATCTGCAACACTGTAAAGTACACATTTCACCAACAGCCTGGGAGCAATCAGACTCAGAATATTTTGTACGTAAATTCATCAAGAGTAGACCCATTCTTCTCACACAGGTTGATACAGGTCCATATATGGACATGTGAGGCCGAAATGTTCCCAGCTCAGTTTACAGGCCAGATTGTGTGTAACATTGTTTCAGCTGGAAGCAGGGCTTTCTGGTGGAGTGTTTTTGGCTTATGTACAGTAGGTAGGGGTGGTGTGCATGTCAGGCAACATGGTCTGGACACTGACGAGAGCTTGTTGACAAAATGGGGAGGAAGGGAAAGAGAGTGAGAGGAGGGAGAAAGGATAAAGGAGACGAAGAGGGAGAGAGCATATGGAGACAGAGGGAGAGGAGAGCCATCTAAAAATAGCAACTACCACATACTTGTTTGATTGTGAGAAAGAAAGGGCCTTTAGGAGTTTGTGTTCCTGTTTGGTTTTGACGAAATTTAAGGCTGGGCCTTAGGAAGTGGTGCTGAGATTAAGGGCAAAACATCAGGTTGTTTGTTAATACGTGACATTCAGACATTTGTCAGAAGTTTATTCCTTGCTGTTTCTCTTAATTTTGTGATATGGCTTTGATTGGCATTGGTAGGAGTTCTAATCTCAAAATTAGCTACTTGTGTTCGATTGTTGGAACCAAACCGTCTCACGGTTGGTGAGAACTGCAGTTATAGTGGGTGTTGTACCCCTCGGCCACACAGACAGCAACGAGGCAATAACCCTTCTTAAGTCCCACCCCTTTTTGCTGTATGCTCAAATAGTCCCTGTGCATCCTCGGTCAGAACCCCGGTCACTTTTCTCCCTCCCTAGACTTATTTATGCTATGTGCTAGAGGCTCCTCTTTATTGAAAAGACAACCATATTTTAAAGATGGGTAAAAGATAAAGGAAAGGTACATATATTCACATCTTAAAGATCCATTGTATAACATTTAGGAGGATTTGTTGTCAGAAATTGGTATGTTTTCATTAATGTATAATCACCTGAAAATAAGAATTGTTGTGTTTTTGTTACTTTAGAATGAGCCTTTTTCAAATACAGAGCAGGCCTTGAGTCTGTTTAACCTACATGTTTCTACAGTAGCCCAAAACCAAACACTGGCTCTAGATATGGCCTTTCACATGCGTTTTGTTGTCACCATAGTTCCTTCTTTGCATTTGGTTGAGTCAAGGGGATTTACTTGGTTGCAATCTGCAACTTCACTGCTAGATACTACTAAATCCTACACACTGGTCCTTTAAATGGTATGGCTTTAAAAAAAAAAATTGGTTGCAAAATAAATACAGAACTGGAAGAACTTTTCCTAGATCAACAAAAGATTAGGCTCATTACTTGCTCACACCATGGATATTTCCAAATGACTGAAACACCCCTTAAAAGAACACATATTTCCTTGGTATGGTTTTGCATATTGGAAAAGAAACTTTAAATGATTAACTCATGCTGATCGCTGAGTATATTCTATTGCACCTGACCTGAAAAATAAAGAGGATGGACTAATAAGCTCTAAAAAACTGAATAATAATACTAAAAATTAAAAAAATCAAAATGAGAGGACAGAGTGGAAAATGAAGGAGTGGCAAGGATAGTGTGTAGGGCAGGACGGGGTGAGGAGGTGACGATGTGGAGTCAATTATCCTGGTGGGTGGAGGAGCAGGGGAGAGGGAGGAACAGGGCTGTGACTGGTTCCACATGAGGAGGAGGAAGAGGCCAGAGGAGGTTAGCATGAAGAGCTAGGGATGCCTGTGCAATGAATCAGCTGTCTAAATATGGTCCCTGCTCTTCATTGCAACACACCCATCCACTCCCTGTACAAAGTGGATGGACATCTCCTCTTCCAGTTCATCTTTCATTCTCACTCTCCCACGTATATTATTCCACCCTCCTCATAGTGACAGAGGAAGCTTGTCTGTCACACAGTATGTATTTTTCTCAGCCTTCAGTTTCTAGTATGGGTGGTATCAGTGACACATTCAGGAGCATGGGCATAAATCAACTACTGGGCATGTACCTGGTCTGCACAGTTCTTGTCCCTAGTGCCCCATGGTACCTGGGGCATTTAAGTCCCAATATGCTTCAAATTAACTAAGTCCGGCCAAAGTGTCATTGGGTGTTTATACCTGTTACAAATGACCACCCTCGATTGCAGGTTGAAAAGAATGCCATCATAGAGAAGATGCAATGAACTGTACAAATTGGAATTGTGGTGGACATAGCCACACAGGTGAAAATTTAAGGTTCTGAATGGATTTTCAGACAGTTTTTCCCTTAAAGCCCAATCATAGTGCTGTGCTTCTTACACATGAAAAGTGATGGAGGTAGTAGTAGTTTGAAGAAGCTAGAAGCAAGAATTCTTCTTCTGAAACTAAAATGTGTCTCCAGGGGGGACAGTTGTTTTCATTGTTGAGCCATATACTGGCATATAGGTGATGTTTAGTGCTATACATATGTGATAAAAACACTTCACTCAAAATCTTCAAAATCAATTGTGACTTCATGGGGACTTTAAGCTCTGGTTTCAGCATTTGTCTCCAGTGTGGGTCTGTGCCAGAAGAGAGTTTGCTGAAATTAGCTGCCTATGGGTTTGTGTGCCAGCAAACCAAAACAATAAGCTGAAAGATGCTAAAGTGTTCAGTAGAGCTGAGGCAAACTAGAGATTTGGTGATAATTCTCTGTGGCTTTGTTACCACATCATTTGATCCATTGGTAATATTAAAAAAATCTGGATAGTGGAGCTTAAATCCACTAATACTTCCATCACTCTTACCCTCTGCTTCTCTCTCACACACTAACACACTGTGGGGTAGAGTTGTCGCATTCCAGGTGAGTGCAGTAAGCTCTGTTCTCTGGCAGCATTTGGCTTCAGCTGTCAAGGAACTGAACACAGATGTAAGGGAGTAGATCTCAGGCTTACTCGACAGTCAGGCTTAAATGAGCCAAAGATACACACCCCCACAGACACAAACACACCCACACTCAAACACACACTCCCAGAGGAGGACAGCTGTTTATGCTAACAGGGAGACAGTCACTTCCAACTGATGTGCTGACAGAGCCATCACTGATTAGTTTCCACTTACACATCATACAGTAGCCTGAGCTAGTCCAGCATACCAATGGCATTTTCAGATTTCAGTAAATCTTACTATACAGACTCTCAGATTGGGTGTCCGAATCTGAACTCTGCAATTCCCACCTCACACTGACAGTAAAATGAAAAGCATTTTGGAAAAACGTCTGGAAGAGATTAGAGAACAGTTTCTGTTACCAGGTTGTATTCATCACAAACCCACAAACCCTGAGTTGATAAGATTATTACCCAGAAACCCCTACATGGGAATGTTCATGTTGATTTTGTATGTGTAATGTGAAAAAGTACAATATATGTTTTTAATGAATATTGTAATTAGTGTTGGACAGTATCCCAATTTTAATTGTATGTGTGCATAGCTAAAACAACTGCTGTAACTCATAAATAGGCAGCCATATTGTTTTTGCTGTGAAGAGCACTACAGGCAAGCTGGGTAGTGTGTATTGAGAGGGGAGCCCTATTAACTGTGTACCCTTATCCTAACAGTTACAAGCCCCAGCCATGCAAAGAGAAAGAGAGAGAAAAAAAGGGATATACTGTGAAACTACCAGAATCATAAAAAAACTGTGATACACATTTTTGGTAATGATGATTGTCTAAAATGATTGTGATGTTTATCATTTTTACCTAAGCTCTCAAGAAACCTGATGATTATATAATAAAAATATCATACTGTTGATAGAAATATTATACCAAATAGCCAGCAGCGGGCCCTGCATGAACATGTGTCATAATATACATTTGTTATAATTATCCCTTACATTTAAAATAATTGCAACTATGTAGTGAGGCGGAAACATTTTAATGGCAATGGCAAGGAAACACTGAATTTGTCAAAAAAGAAGCCCATTAGGATTTGATTGTTTAAAAAAACCATAATACAGAGAATAAATATGTATATGTATAAAAAGTTCCTAAAAATATCAGAAAAACGAATCTCTCAATATTCACAGGAAATAATCTGGATCAGGTTCATTGTATAGTTTATCAGTTATTCTGTACTGTTATTGTTATGCATTGAATATAATATAAAATAGCCAAAATATTTCACTTAGTTTAATAAATGATAGAAACGGCTAATAACATTTCCTTCGTTGGATCTAATTCTGTGCATGTAAAAATGTAAACAGACTCACAGCAGTGTGAAAACTGGAGCCTATCTTTATTGTTTGTCTTTCCATGAGTTGGAATACAAATGCAGATTAACTTCAAATTGCTGTAAATGATGTTAAAGTCATTGTGCATAGAGGTATAAATTGTCAGTTCTAATGTGTCCTAACAAAGGCCAAGTATTTATGTGCTGACACAGTTCAGTCCAAATAAACAGTCCTACAGTTTACTGGGGGTGTTGGTGGAGTTTTTCTTCGTCTACTGATTTTGAAAGAATCTTCCCTTGAAGGGCAACCGAGGAGCACAGCAAATTGAAAACAGAACAACACATTGTGGTTTGCTTTTTTAATGAAGATGAATCTGACGTTATGTCACAGTTGGCAACCGTAAACAAAGCCAGTGTTTTGAGTTAGTGAGGGAGCCAGAGATAGGCATTTCAGGGGGAGTTTCTCTTGCCACAGGGCCCAAGCAGTTGGCTAACGGCAGCAAAATCCCAACCCGTTTTATTTTTTACTTGGTGGTATTTAGACTAGATTGCACTGGAAACTTGCAAACCCCATTTTAAGACTTTATTAGATACTAATTAAAATGGTGATTTATGATGCTTTCAGATTGAGAAAGAGTTCAGTCATTGAATTCCATCAGAAATGATGATAGAGATTAGCTTTTTCTTGCTGAGAGCTCTGCTCTGCTCATCTGTGGTTAATTACATATAAAATATTGTGCTGGTATGCCAGGACATGGCAGCCAAACATGTTGTGTAAGAATGTTAGAATAGTATTAATGCACAACCATTCACAGTCAGACAGTCTGTGTTGCCTAAGATGGAGCTCTCATTTGAATCCTGCTCAGCTGTTGGTTTTAGACTGAGAGAAACAGAGAGAGTGAGGTCGGTCCAAGCCATGATGTCTGAGTCAAGGGTGGAAACTCTGAATGTTCTCGCGCCACTGTGCAAAAAGCTGCAAGCTATTACGCATCACACTACAGCCTCACAGGCTAAAAAAAGAAACAGGGCTCCCCTCAACTCCCCATGAAGAAAAAAACTCTCTCTCTTTTCAAATAAAACATCTGCCCCTCAGAGCTCTCCTCGCCCCTGTCCCTTCCTCCTGCTACCACTCCTCTGCCTTAAAACAGGACCTTGAGCATGCTTGTGGTATTTTCCATCTTTGTTTTTAAAAAAAGGAAAAGAGTGAAATGACTTTCCGAATGGATTCCGTATTACTTGGGAAGCCAGGCAATGTGCTTGGCTCACGTGTGAAGGCTTGTATTCTTTAGTCCTATACATAGTGTGCTATGGAAGGAAAATATCTGGAGGCCACCTGTAGAGGATTCTGAGCATTGAACCACTGTACAGTAGATTCGGGGTGGGGCAGGGGTGGTGTAGAACAACATCTGGAGGTTAACAATGGCAGCATGATCCCTGCTTCTGTATGTTTCAGAACATAATGAATTGTGCCTGTAAATGCCAATAGTAGAAGGAACAAGAGGCTAGATTCAATTTTAGTTACTATTTTATAAAATGTAATTTATGAATACTCCGAAAATGTAGCATACACCAAAGTGGAAAATGATGAGAGGCTGTGTTTTCCGATAAATAAGTGAGTCATGTATCCGGTAATTGTTTCCATAGGTGTGGATGTGTATCAACTTTTATTTCCTTTAGTTATACTGGATGTTTTACACTGACCATATTTGGTTACCGTTCATATTGTACATTTGTCTTTATAATATAGTCCAGGGTGTAGTCAGGGTGGATGATTGACATTTAGATCAGAAGACACTGGAAAGTGGGATTCATGTCCCCAAGGGTTAGGGTATATTTAGGGGTAAACTAGTTAATATTCTTCATATAAAGTCAAAAGAAGAAAGAAAGAATCAAAGCTGCAGAACGCAAACCATAAATATATTAAATATTCTGGTTTACCATGGGGAATTATGCATTATAAAGCACTAGGCAAAGAAGTAAGTGGGATTATATGAAGTAATTATCCATAGCCAAAGTGTGTAGAGTAGATGGTGGTCAGCACACCCCCAGTTTAGAGAAGCAGACTAGGGCTGGACCAATATGTTTTTTTCAGGGCTGTTACAGATACCAACTACAAGTAATTAAAGAAACTGATGTTCGTAACAGATAAAAATGAATGAATGATGAAATGAAATTATCTGCATTGTGACATGGTGGAGTGTAACCAAATGCATTTTTTTAAGTACTGTACTTAACTACAATTTTGAAGTACTTTACTTGAAAATCTCAATTTCCCTGTCTGTGGCACAGCAGCCTTTAGTGTAAATAGCCTGTTACTCGTTATGTGTAACCAATCAGATGTTGACGTTGAGCAAGACTACAGACAGAGGCAGAAGGCTGCATCAGAGCCAAAGTAGTGCATTTTTAATTCAATTATTTTAATTAAATCTAATAATACCAATAATCGGAAAAATAGATCACTCTATCCCTGGTTGGTGCAGCAACAAAACTTATTTTAGCCACCTAAAAAAAGCCCATATGTAGAATATTATACACCACTTTACCTTGCCGACTCCTGTCTTCTTCTTCAAACTGGGGGCGTGCTGACCTCCGTCTACTATAAACTGTAGAGTGTCTCATACAAACACAATTCAAAAAACCTGAACTATCCATTTAAATATTATCTCTCCTGGAAAAAGCACTAGTTTCTGAGTGGCATGTTTTTGGTACTGCAGCTCAGGTGATAAGAGATAGCACAGCCTGTCACTTGAACTCTTGCCAGAATTACTTTGAGGTAACCTCTCCCTGAAACCCTCTGCACCTCAGCAAATTGACTAACATCTCTGGCAAACCACCACTTTCATGTTCACTCGTATCAAAACTCGTATTTTTGGGGGTGGGTAAGTGGTGTGGCAGGGACATGACTTTCATTCACATTCAAGAACCCAAACATGTTTGGTTCACCGGGGGGCCACACCCATCCCTTTACCAATAAGGTGTCATGTACTTTACAGCCTTAGACAGAAAAACCACAAGCACACAATGATACTGTTTTTATGCATACACACACTCTCCCACCTGGTAGATCATGACTTTAAAGTTGCGTCTCTTCAGTAGCTCAGCCTCGTTGTTCTCCAGCTTCTTGATCTGTCCTCCTTGCTTCTCCAGGTTGGCCCGCACCGTCTTGACGTTGACGCTCACCTTGCGCACCTTCTCCATCATCTTATTGACGCTATTGGATGTGGTGCTGTGACTCTTGGCCAGTTTGGTCAGCTCACCCTGGATGCTGGTCACAGAACGCTCCATCTCCTGCTGCCTGGCCTCCAGCCCGCTCTGGGTCTGCTGGATCTGGTCCACCGCCCCGATGATCTTGTCGAGCAAAGACAGCACCATGACCCCGTTCACCTGCTGGTCGTGCTTTACCGCCTCGTCCTTGTCTTCGGCTGCATCCCCCTCAGTGCCCATGGTGGACAGCTCTTTCTTGGCTGCAGTGAGGGCATCATCTTCATCATCTGAGGGTGGGAGGTTCACCTCGTCATCTGAGATCTCAGTGAGGGTCTGAGGCTCCAGCTGGGCACTTGAGGATTCCAGTGCTTCCATGGCTGCCATGTCAGTGGATTTAGTCGGCTAATCAGCGTTTCTTCAGTGCTGGTTCTTCTAGATTCTAGACTTTTTTGACCGTTTGCTTTCTCTCCTGCTTCTTCCTTTCTTCTTTTCTCTTCTTGCCTCTGTTCTTATTCCCTCCTACTTCACTTATTTCTTTCCAGCATACATGCACACTGCCTTTGCCTTTCTCAGTCTGTCTCCTTCAAATCCCTGGAATCAGGCCAGTGAGCAGGGGGAGCCAAGCGATGCTGGATGTTACCACATGAGCATTAGGATGTGAATGCCACACCAGGCAGAGAAACACTCCAGTCAAGCTACGGCCAGCAGGGTTTTTTCTCTCCTGCCCCCACTCCCCCTTTTTTTCCACTGGACTCTCCACCTCTCCTCAAACTCCTCCCTAATCTCCTCCCTAAATACGTACACACATCAGTAAGACTCCACCTACAGCTGGGCAGGTCCAGCCCCTTGATGATTCAATAACACACCCCTTTGGTCTAGCCTTGTCCCATCAGCATGGTTGGAATAGTTATAGCAGAGCGGCACTGATCTGCTTGTATACAAGCTCAGACACAGCAGAGGGAGGAATGTAGGGCAAGATCTGTTCCTGTTTCCACTCATTTCTCCTTTCTATGCAAAGCATGTTCAGTTCATGGAAGGCAGGGCGGGATTTATTATGGATAAAAGACGCCTGGAAAGAAAAGGACATTAAGACGCTAACATTGGAAACAAATCTTCTGATGGTTCCTAGGAGTGGTGTTTCTGTAAAAGTACTGGGCTTATCTGTTGCCTATATGTTGCATGTAGTTTAAGGGAGGTTGGGGGACATGTTGTATACACCCAGTGTTTTCTCCTTCTTCTCTACTTTTGGGGCCACAGCACCCTCCGTGGTGGGCTGGACCACGCCCACCAAGTCTGCTGTTCTTTAATATACGATGTCAGAGCAATTGACATCAAATCTAACCAGCATGCATTGTGTGGTGATTACCTCGAACGAGTCTATGTGTGAATGGGGTGATGTAGAGTAGCGCTTTGAACCATTATATTACTTTTACTTGCATCCAGACTTCATCGATAAAAACTGTGATTTTACCTTGCATATCTTTGTAACATCATAATTTACAATCAATCAATCAATTCAATTCAATTTTATTTGTATAGTGCCAGTTCATAACAAAAGTTATCTCTCTATCATTATTTACAGAGACCCAACAGTTCCCACCATGAGCAAGCACTTGGCGATGGCAGCAAGGAAAAAATAGGCAGAAACCTTGGACAGACCTGGCTCTAGGTGGGTGGCCATCTGCATCAACCACTTGGGATTAGAGAGAGAGGGAAAGGGAGAGGGAGAAAGAGAGAGAGAGGGAGAGGGAGAAGGAGAAGGAGAGAGCAAGAGAGAAAGAAAGAGAATGGGAGAAAGGAGAAAGAGGAAGAAAGGAGAGAGAGGGAGAGAGAGGGAGAGAGAGAAAGGGAAAATAGAGAAGGACAGAGACAAAGGTGCACAACAACAACAACAACTATACTAATAGAAATGACTGATGATGATGATGATGATGATGATGATGATGATGATGATGATGATGATGATGATAACAACAGCCACAACGATGGGGGACGATAATAATAATAAACTCCAAGATTCCTGATGGTGGGGTTGGAGGCCAAGGTAATAGCATCTAGAGTAACTATATCTTTAGACAGTTCAGGTGTTTGGGTCTAAGTACAAGAACTTAAGTTTTGTCTGAGTTTAACCAGAAAATTGCAGCTCCAGGTTTTTATGGCTTTATCAATTAATTTCGATAATATTATATAAATAAATATAAATTTCATCAGGTTTGATTGATAGATAAAACTGGGTATCATCTGAATGAAAGTTAATGGAGTGATTTCTAATAATGTTGCCTAAGGGAAGCATATGGTGAATAGAATTTGTCCAAGCACAGAACCTTGTGGAACTCCATGACTAACTTTAGTGTTTATGGAGGACTCATTGTTAACATATAAAAACTGAGAACGATCTGAGAAATAGAACTTACAATGGACAGAAACAAAATAAAACTCACCAACACAGTCTTTTCTAGTCTTGCCACTGTTCCAACTCTGGCTTGGTGGAAATAAATCTTTAAATCACTGATGTAGATAATAAAAACAGCAGTTTGATTTTCTGTACTCAACTGCACACGGATCAGACCCGGTTATGGAAACCAACCACAGATAGACTGCGATAGCAACACAGACAGAGGGAGTGTGACATCATTCTCTGCTCAGAACACTACTTTATTTTGTAGTGTTAACGTCCCACTTTGAAAAAGAAGAGATTACACAAAATAATTTGTAGTGCTCTATCTGACGAATTTCCTGACCATTTATGTAAAGGGAATTGAAACTATGACTCTTACCACACCAGAGCAGTCCTCGTATCTGTAAGCTTTTTCATTGTGGTTAGAAATTAGTCCCACCAATGCGGTATCAGTAGGAAATGCGGCCATTGGGGTAAAGTGAGTATGGGGAGACAATCCCTATGGGGCACCAGTATTAATAAAATAGACTTTACTCTGACAAACTGCCTCTACTCCTGAAGGAAGCCCAAGATCCTCTGAGAATTATATTAAAACAGAACCTTTGCATAAGTCGCAGGTGCCTCGAGGCATTGAGGGCGGCAGAGAGAGCATCGTCCACTAATCGGATGGTTGTTGGTTTGATCCCTGGCTCCGCCTGCCACATGTCAAAGTATTCTTGAGCAAGTTACTGAACCCAAAATTGTCCCTGATGCTGTGCATTGGTGTGTGAATGCGTTTCCGTTCGATGCCCTTTGCCATCACTGAGTGAATGTGTGTGAAAGGCACATAGTGTAAAAGCGCGTTGAGTGGTCGGAAGACTAGAAAGATGCTATACAAGTACAGGTCCATTTACCATCCATTTACCATTTGAAGAGTGCAAACATAGTGACACTGCATTATCGACAGACCTATATGCTCTATATGCTCTATATGCAAACTGATAAGGTTCAAGGGCAGCACTGGGAAAGTGACTGCAAACCAGGGATTCAAACACCTGAATTATAACAGATGTTAGTCAGAACTACAGTCAGTAGCTGCAAGTACATAGTGAACAGCTGCAAGAGTGGCCTATTTTGAATAAAATCAATCACATTACCTTAATATTTTACTCCATATGCAACTCAGTGGTAAGTTCTGCTCTTCTTTCTCCTGCATTACAATTACAAATGCACTAATGAACACAAACTATGAAAACCACATAAAATGAGACAGACAGCTATCTTTCAAAAGGAGTTTCTCATATAAGTCTGCTGCAGTATTTTATGTACATTATGGGAGTTCCTCAGTTCCAAATTTGCTCGCTGGCAGCCTGCCAGTGTCCTGATTTAAACCCTGCACCATGTGGACACACTTGGCCAGTTGTGAACTATTCCAACACATCTGGTAGACCTTATTCTCAGGACACTTAGAGGCGTGGTTTTGGTAGCACTATTTTAGGTAATACAAAATTAGGTGGCATAGCATCTCAACTCTCAGGCACAAGTTATTGCATGATAATCTAATCTGATATAGTACAGACTGTAAAATACTAAAGTGGGGTTAAATCTCCACAATGTGTCTGATAAATGGCAGAATATTCAACATACAATGTGTAATTTCTGTTGCTAGGCGATTTCTTACATCAAAAGAACAACAAAAGAAAAATAGTAAATGGACCTGTACTTGTATAGCGCCTTTCTAGTCTTCCGACCACATTACATGCCACATTCACCCTTTCACACATATTCACACAGCGATGGCAAAGCCCATCGCACAGAAACTAATGCATTCATACACATTCACACACCGATGCACGGCATGTGGCAACAGGAGCCAGAGATCGAACCAACAACCTTTCCAATCAAAATGGCCTCTAGGGTGCTTTCCCTGACTAAGTTGTTTCACCATAAATGCATCATATATTTCTGCACACTGGTTCCTTTTTATTTTTTTGTGCCTGCCCCTTAATCAGCCTGAGTTTTCCACTGCTTGGCAAAGTATTCAAAACTGTTTCTGTGGTAGCTCTTGCTACAGTAGGTGTCTTGAGGACCACATTTTGCCATGATGACATACACACACATGCTCACACACTGCCAGGGTGAAAATAATAACATCTATTATGCTACCAATTTCATGCATAAAGAGGAATACAAAACATACTGTGTATATTACTGTGTAATGTTAATTAATTGTCAGACAGAATTAGACAGGCTTACCATATGTCTGTGCAGAATCATCCCATAAATACTACAAGACTTAAAGGTTCATTTAGGAGGATCTATTGTCAGAAATGTAATATGATATTCATAGGTATGTTTTCATTAGTGTATAATCATCTGAATATAGGAATTGTTGTGTTTTTGTTACCAAAGCCCATTGAACATAAACTAACCAGTTTTCTGACTGATTCAGTTAGGACAATACAGAGTGTGAGTGACTATTCTGCTGTTAACTTTTTTGAAATAGTTAGAATGGGAGAAATTTCACCTTCATTTGTAAGAATGTTGTGCTTTTTGTGCCTTTATTATAGAGACAGTCGAGAGAAAGGACACGATGATGATGGGGAATGGCTAGACTCAAAACAGAGATGTTGCATTTCATGGTCAGTGCTCTAAAGCCCTAAGTCATCAGGGCACACCAACTACACCTGTCCTATTTATACATGGAGTCCAGTGACATCACTCGCATTCCTACCCTTAAAACCAGGTTTTCAATGAGCACAGAGATACTTTTAGCAGATGAATGTGAAAACATCCTTGTAGTGTCAAACGCTGCACACACAGCATTCAAACATCACACTGTAGGAAGAAATACTGATTTCTGACTGGAGGGGGACTTTAAGCAATATATTACCCCTGTGTTAATTTATAAGGGTCTTCACAGTCCTCTGTGTGTGTGTGTGTGTGGAGAGAGTATGTACACTTCTATAAAATGTAGCCTGTGTGTCTTTTTTTATCCTTTTAATATGTAAATGTGTACTGCGCGGATGGTATGATCACGCTCTAGCTACTGATCATAAAAACCTGCAACAACGGTGTGAAGTTGACGGAATTGTTCATATAAGCTTCCGTTTGACATTTCCAAAATAAAAAACATAATTGCGAATCTATCAGCATTATTTTAACCAATAGAATGCACCCGGACGGGAGATCAATACTATAACATATTTGAAATGCATTAGTATCATCAACAGTCTTAGAGTCAATGTTAAAAAATACATAATTTCCATCACGTAAATACACCATGCTTTTATTCTGAAATCTTGTATTTTCGGGTACGTTTCCGGCGGACTGCATCCAATTTGATGCACCAGCTGGACCGGCACAGCATCCAGCAGCATCCAGGGGGGTTTGACGGGCCAGAGGGAGCTGCTGCCGTTTACACAGGTGAGTAAATGGACATTTAGAAAAGCCTTTAACGTAAAATGAGGTAATGTCTGTGTTTCAGACTGTGCCAGTGGGGGAATTATGACCAATGGCGAATGTTTGGACGAGTGATGCCGAGAGGACGGTGATAATGTGACACCGATGACTGCTTCTGTCGCGGGCGAATAATGTTTGCAGTGATGTGTTTCTTACGTAGATGTATGTTCCACCGGTTAATTACAGATTCTTAATGTTACACTACAGCCTGTAGCCGAGTTTCAGGTTTTAATATTGGGCCATGATGTTGTAAGCATTAATATAATATAACTAACCTTTATATGTACCGAATGGTGTACCTTTTTTAAAAGCGGACATATTGAGTGTGAGGGAGGAGACGACAGATGCTCAAACAGAGCGGCAGGCCGAGCCGAGCCGGGCCCGGCCAGTAGCATCATGGCGTCCTTGAGCAGTGAAGGGCAGAGCAGCAGCAGATAGGATGCTGCGACAGGACCGCAGCGACGCTGCGCATGCTAGCGAGGGGCTTTTAAGAAGCTTGCTTTTGTAAAAAAAATAATTGTTTTTACAGTCATAATGATGACTTGCAGTTGCAGGTGATATTCAGGCTACGTCCTTGCGTTGTGTATGAGCTGTTATTATCGAGGCCAACCCTTCAACTCTTGGCAAATAAGCTCAATTCCCTTCCGTATACAGCCTTAGCACCTTCTTGTATGTACAGTATCTTATACGTAAGTATAACATATGAGTGATGAATGGATATTAAATTTTATATTTAATCATATATATTCAATCAGTATAATTTAATCATCCTCCATACAAGACTTTATATAGGCATATTATATGATTATATATAATTATTATATATAACATTTGTTATTTATTTGTAATGAGAAGTGGCCTATAAGATCCGTATGGTTTTTACTGTCTGGTGCTTAGAATGAGTTCATAATCTATCTATCTATCTATCTATCTATCTATCTATCTATCTATCT
>JAGRRF010004921.1:21862890-21876071 GCA_019097615.1 Morone chrysops
AGCCGCATGAAACCAGGCAAAGAGCCGCATACTGCTAGGGAGCCGCGGGTTGGCCGGGCCTGGAGTAATGCCTCATGGAGCTTTTTAGAAAAGACTTTAGATTTTATATTCAGCATGACAGCTACCAGGATACTGACAGCTTCTGTCAGGAAGAGCTGCAAGCGTTTTAGCCTATAACACTTGCCTATGACTCACATGCTAGCAACATCCTTGACACTGATTGACACATGCAGAAGAAAAATCAATATTGAATTCAATATTGAGTTTTTGTTTTCATATTGGGTTAGGTAAGGATGAGTCTTAAGGATGAGTCTGAAAACTGGACCAATCATGCCCATTGGAGAATAATATTTGCTGCTATCACTGCAGAAAAATAAAGCTCTCAGCTCTACAACAAGAGTACGTGGCTGATAATTGAGGGCTTTTTTTGACAGGAGAGGAGCGGCTCGACAGTGCCATCCATCCTTAACAGGATGCAGACCAAGCAAACTCCACCTACCTTCAACAAGACCAACAAGTTCACATCAGGCTTCCAGAACATCGTTGACGCCTACGGCATCGGGAACTACCGGGAAATCAATCCAGGTCATACAGACATTAATTTATCTATATTTTATCATTATATTATTTCACATTGCAATTTCTGATCACTAAAACTTGTGATAGTTCAGCAGCAAAAATATCTAATTTTAAGGACAATATACGATATTTTAAAATCTATCTCCTTTGTGAAATTGGATGCACAACTGTATGAAGCAATTTGGTTCAGTGTTGTTTGTCAAGACACCTTAAAACAGTGTTGTGGGTCTCTTATTTATACCCCTCACCATGCAAAACAAATTAGTGTTCTGTGCAGTGTCAAAAGAGTGGGTTTTATTGTGGCTTTTGTTTTGTTGTGTTGGAATTGTATTCTAATTTCTCAGAAAGTTGTCATTGCTTTTATTGACCTCAAATGCAGAGAAAAACAGGCCTTTGTTGGAGACAGGTTTTGTGACATTCATTTCTAATTTCTCCTTTTCCCTGTTCCCCCTTACTCTTCTTGAACAGTAATGATTTTTAATGACTATATTTCGAGTGGCTCCCTCTTTTTTATTGCTGCTAGACACACATATTATATATATATATATATATATATAATAAATTCTTATCAGAAATGCATTGCAATTGTAATATTCTACAATTAAATAAAATAAAGTTGCTTGCCAGAGATTCAGAACATAAGAGGTGCTGTCATTGAGCTTTATTTTGAGCACTATAGTGTTACTTTCTCCTTCTGTGTGTCACCTGTTACAGCTCCCTACACCATCATTACTTTTCCCTTCCTGTTTGCGGTGATGTTTGGTGACATGGGTCACGGCGTGCTGATGACTTGTGTTGCCCTCTACCTGGTCATCCGAGAGAGTCGCCTCCTCGCCCAGAAGAGTGACAATGAGGTACAGTAAGACATGAACAAGTCATACAGTACAACACAGTTCAAGCTCACAGTACACATGTTAGAAACATACAACATATGATATTTATAAGTTGTTGCGTGTCTCTATAGATGTTCAACATGGTGTTTGCTGGTCGTTACATCATCCTGCTGATGGGGATCTTCTCCATCTACACTGGTATCATTTACAACGACTGCTTCTCCAAGTCACTCAACATGTTTGGCTCTGGGTGGAGCGTCAGGCCCATGTTTGGTTCAAAAGGAGCCAACTGGTCGTAAGTCAGCCACCACTTCTGCTTGGACTGAAACTGTCTGTGGTGTTGCATATTTAAAACGGATTTTCACTAATGCTTTCTTCACGTTCATCTAATTTCTAACATCATTAGAGGAAGTTAAGCGCCACACAGATTTTTTGTATTTTTGTAAATATTTGTCATGAAAATATCAAACATATCAAATGAATAGTTCAACATTCTGTCAAATATATATATGCAAATTTCCAAGAGTGAGATGACAGAATGGGTACCAATCTTATGTCTGTTTGTGAGAACATTCCGTCCAAGGAAATAATGATTACAGATCTGTAAGTAAACACAAACTACAAATCTATTCAGTATGTAGAAAACTGAAGGAACCCTCTTACAACAGTCAGATCCATTCAGGTATTATCTGCCCCCTCTCAGTTCAGTCTTTGCATAACATATCATTGAAAAACATTTGGTTTTATTTATCTTACTAAACTGTATGTGGTTGATTCATGCTCTAAAATATATTGCGATTCCCTCTAAAACCTGCAGTATGTAAATAAACTTTTTCATTTCAGTGCATTCATTCTTTTCCTGCTGCTCTGTCCTAGGTTTGACACACTTGAAGGAAATGCAGTTCTACAGTTAGACCCAGCTGTTCCTGGTGTCTTCAACGGGCCATATCCACTCGGAATTGACCCGGTAAAACTGGCACACTCACTTCAACACAGAACATCGACACATAGCTGGCAGTTGTTTTCCCAGCTTACAACCACAGTATAAACTTAAGGGATTTTTTCTTATTATTATAGAACCAGAAAAATTCTCAAATTACATTGTTTTTAAAATGTCTGACCAAAATAATTAACACAAAGAAGCAAATAATATAGCGTTCCCAATATATTTGGTTTACGTTAGTGCACCCTAATACACCTTGGTAGTTCTCAAACATATGACCCTGTTGTGTCATCTCTGCAGATCTGGAATGTTGCCACCAACAAGCTGACCTTCTTAAACTCATTCAAGATGAAGATGTCTGTGATCCTGGGTGTCATCCACATGCTCTTTGGAGTCTCTCTCAGTCTCTTCAACCACCTGTAAGTGCTATACTTAACACCAATGCTGAAAAATAACACCTAAACCCTTTGGTGTTTTCACTCCCTTTATTTACAGACTTATAGCAGGATCACTAACTCTCTGAACTGGGCATGTTGTCAGGGTCCAAAATAAAAAAATTGGCTCATCTGCTAAACCAAGAAAGTTTACTAGCCAAAAATATATATATATGTATTTTTTCAGTTATTTTTTTATTGCCTTTATTGATAGGGACAGCCAAAGATAGACAGGAAAGGGGGGTAGAGAGAGAGGGGATGACAAGCAGCAAAGGGCCGCAGGTCAGATTCGAACCCTGGGCCGCTGCAGCACCTCAATATATGGGTCATCAACTCTACCGATTGAGCTAACCGGATACCTCAAAAATATATTTTTACCAGCAATAAAACTGCATCATGCATTATTTTATTAAGAATAATTACCTCAAATTTTGAGCCTTTCTGAACCTTTTGAGCATCATATAATAGTCAGCGTTATTGAGATGCCAAGTCTCGCTAAAAAGGTCAATCTCCTTGGCTTTTCTCTTACTATTAATATTTTCTTTGTGGTCACCACTTCTCTAATAACATAACAAATTTTACATTACAAAGTTTTAGAATTTGAATAGTTTCAAATAGATTTGATTTCCTGACCTTAGATCAGGTACGGTGGACAGTGGGTGTCACATTTGTCTCAGCTGGTACACATAAAAAACACAGCAATATAAACCTAACCCTGTTCTGTGAGTCCAAATTATTTAATGGCCATCTTGCTGAATACCCCAATATATTTTTCTGCCAAATTCAATATTTACCCTCATTTGGTCCGTGGTGGCTGTTTCTTTTGGACCCTGCATTTCATTTGTTGTAATTTTGAAAATAAATGAACCAGTCTGAAATCAGAAAAAAAAGCTCCAGTTCGTTATTCTTGTGACTGCAGATATACAGCAATCACCTGGATTATTAGAGTGAATTCCTGCAGTATGTGTTTGATTTAAATAGGGTTATTAACTCATCTGAATGAATACACTGATGATGAAACAATTAACCTGGTTGGAAACTCTAATGTCAGTGCTTTTTAACTTCATCACATTTACATTACCTGTTATTTTCCCTGCAGGCCAATACCAGCTAAATAAAGTTACTCAACAAATCACCAACAATGCAGACTTTTTATACAATCTGCCTCGTCTAACTGACTTCACTGCACTGCAGGTACTTCAAGAAGCCACTGAACATCTTCCTGGGCTTTATCCCAGAGATCGTATTCATGGCAAGCTTGTTTGGCTACCTCGTTCTGCTGGTCTTCTACAAGTGGACAGCCTATGACGCCTTCACCTCCAAGGACGCTCCGAGCCTGCTCATCCACTTCATCAACATGTGTCTTTTCAACTACAGTGACCCCACAAACAAGCCCCTCTACGCAGGACAGGTACTCCTTCCCTCCTCTACCCCTCTGCCTCTCCCAGCCTCCCTCCCCTCACGTATGGTTGAACCCTGCTAAATGGGTGCACAGCTGCTCATATCAATCAAATCCACAAAGCAATCGAATATATTTTCTTCTGGTCAGAGGTCAGTCAGGTTTTGTGTGTTGCTGTAGGTTACTTCTGTACGAGTTATTATTGCTGACATAAGACTTAAACTCAGGTCATCCAGTTAAAGGACAGTTTTCAAACTACTGAAGTAACAACTGAACAATGACATTAAAATTAGGACATTAATATTAGGACATACATTTTTTTGTCTCCTGTCTAGCACATTGGATGTGAAATGAAGCTAAAAATGAATACAAGTTAAAAACATTCTGCCGTTGCTACAAAAAGTGCCAGAGGGAGAAGGGAGATGGAGCTCTTTTGCAGAGCTAGTTACAAATCTATCTAGTTTGTCTAAGTTTTCCATATAGCTTACTTGTTAGCGACAGATAGGGTCAATATTTGTATGCAAATTCAGTGGAGGAGGCAGTTTCAAATGGGGAGACAAGTAGCAGTCAATTGATTAGTTGTCAGCTATTAAATTAATTGACAACAACATCATTTTGAGTGTTTGTTTTTTTAAGTTTTGTTTTCTTAAATTTCAGCATCTCAAATATGATTATTTTTTACCAACAATTTTCACCATTTTCTGACATTTTATGGACCAAACAACTAATCGATTCATCAGGAAAATGATTAACAGATTAATTGATAATGAAAATAATTATTAGTTGCAGCCTTACTGCAAATAGGAAGTTGCCTAGCCCTGTCTGTCGACTGCCTCAACCACTGCATGGCCAAATAGGACTATGAGTAGCCAAAAAATCACCTTGTCACCAATGTCTTATTACCTTGTTCAAGGTTGTTGTGATTGACAGCTCAATTGAAACAGATCTGTATGATTTTTAAAAAAAAAACTAAAACATGCGGTGTGTTCAGCTAACCTAACAACCCTGCTATGCCCATTATATGAAGAGGTCTGTTCTTGATATTGGTTACAAATAGCTTTGTGTCTGTTGTGTGATTGGCTGTTGACACATGTAAGCAATGGACCCTGTCAACAAAGTTTTCATTAACCTATTGAAGGAATGTTTTTATTGTTTCTATCGCCCTTGTCAAGAGCTTGTTTTTATTTAATTTTTTACATTTGAAGCAGTATAACAGAAATTGGAAAGTAGAGTGGAATGTGGAAAACGTAAAAGTCAGCCAAACCAGAGGGCCACATCCGATCAGTCAGACTAACATTTGCCATTGTGTTCATCTTGTTGCCCGATGAAGCTGCAGATTAAAACCACATAAAACATTCTTGCAGAAAAGTCTGTTCTCCTTTTAATGACATAGTATAGTCAGTCTTGTTTTCAGATCAGCATATTAGTGACTGATTAGTTAGTATATGAAAACAACAAATATCTGTAACAAGTACCTTTTTGCATTATAGCACAGGGTGATTGTTGATTAGTTTCAAGCTGTGGCTCAGAGGCAGAGTGGGTCGTCCCCCAGTCGGAAGGTTGTTGGTTCGATCCCTGGCTCCTCCTGCCACATGTTGAAATCCTTGAGCAAAATGAATGTGTATGAATGAGTTAGTTTCTGTTTGATGGACTTTGCCATCACTGAGTGAAAGGGTGAATGTGGCATGTAGTGTAAAAGTGCTTTGAGTGGTCAGAAGACTAGAAAATATACAAGTACAGGTCCATTTACCATTCAAATGAGACAAAAGTAAAAAAAAAAAGCTTTGTGGCTTTTCTGTACTAGCAGTGAGAGATACAACTGTATTAGACCTCACCAGGACCTGTTCAGGGAATTAGTATCTTCTCCACCCCTACACATCACCAACACTGTGTTAACCTCTCTCTGTTTGAATCTGTAGATGGGGATCCAGGTTTTGTTGGTGCTGATTGCCCTTGCATGTGTACCCTGTATGCTGATTGTGAAAACTATGGTGCTTCGGCGTCAGCACCTGTGGAAAAAGCACCTGGTATGTGAATCCGACCCCACCTATAACCTTTCTGCCACCTTTGATGAATAACAATTATAACCTTTCGTATAACCTTTTTTTTCTCACTCCTACTCTGCCATTCATTTCAATGCACATTGTACTGTGTAACGTGGTTGGTTGTGTTGCCATGAAAAACGCTTAAAGCCTGCCTTGGAAACGCTCTTTTTTTGATGGGAAATGTGTTGAAATACTAAGGGCACCCTTACAGCTAATGATCTGCCTTTTGCATTCTCCTGTTTTATCTGTGTATTTGAGAAATACACAAACATTACCTATCCAAGAAATATGAATTCCCTAAAATATCTCATAAAGCAGCCTGCTTTCATTGCTCTCACTGGTTTTCTGAGAGGCATACTATTTAGGATTTTCTTGTGCTGTTTTTTTAACGGACCATTCAAAGTTGGCCACAAGACAGTGAATGGAAGTGAGGGAGTGCCATGACTGAGAACAAAGCAAGAAATAAAAAATAAAAAAATTGAATCTGCTGGTTGTTTCACACCAATTATGTTCTAAAGCACCTCTGCACAGTCCTGCAGAAGATACACATTGCCTGATTTTTATACACTCATAGTCTTGATCTCCACATTTCATTTTAGTGCTGCTGCAGTGCTGGAGAGCAGAGAGAAAAGACAGAGACAACAATCTGCTCGCTAAACCCTACGTGGCGCTTGCCAAAGTTTGACCCCCAGAAATGTCCCATATAGAGCAGTATAAGAAAATACAGGCCAGGGACTCTGCAGATACAGACACAGCCACACACCTCTAGTAGGTCATAAGTGATAATTGAAAGGGAGTATGTTTGAGTCTATGCATTGATTTTTAGGAAAATCCTACCTGGCATGCTTTCAAACCTCAGAGAAGTGCAGTGCTGAAGAGCATCACTAATTAAACTAATATACAGTTGTGTTAAGCATGTTCATGAGAAAACTTTGTAAGATCAATTCACTTTTGTGGTATTTATAACTTTGTATTTATTTTAAGTGTCATAACTGACAAGTAGGGGATGTATCACTTTCTGTGCTGGGTGCCCTCTTAAAAAATGTTTAAAAAAAATAAAGAAAGCGTTCAACCCAAGGCTTGCTTTAAGCTAGACACAGCTCTTGTGGCTTTTGTATCTAGTCCCAGAAGAGGGAAGAAACCCCTGCAGAGAATCTAGAGCAGTCTTTAGAGCAAACAGGCGTGTCCTCATCATGCACCGGACTCACCCAACAGGGCACGCAGAAGTTTGGAGGGGTGCGGGTGGGCAATGGGCCCACGGAGGACGAGGCTGGCATCATGGACCACGACCAGCTCTCCCAGCACTCAGAGGAAGGAGATGAGGTGAGCTCATGAAATTCCATCCTCTTCCAAAACCTTTGTTTTGTTTGATTTTAAAATTTGAATAGTTTTCAGTAGGATTATGACCAACTATGCTTTCACTGTTTTATATGGACAATTGTCTGTATGTTACAGATAAAGGGGGTCACTGAGTACAAGATTTTTTACTTTATGTTCTAAAAATTAACAAATTATTTTTCCACTTTTCCAGGTCTCTAGGAAACTCAAACTTAATAAATAAACCTGACCACTTGACTTTGATAGCAGCTTAATGAGTCACTAGACACAGTAGGCTGTCATAAACTAAGGCTGGAGATATACTTCCTTATAACTACACAGAAGTGTGAGTAAAGAGCAAGAATATATCTGTCTTAAGAAGGCTAACTGTCTATAAATTGATGGGTTATTTCCATTTTTCTATATGCCAAACCTTATGAAATACATAATGATTCCTTTCTCACTGTTGGCAAAACAGAAAATACTAGGCATACAAAATAGTCTTTAACAACCTGCACACACTATCCAATCAACTAAAGATTATTTTCATTAATGATTAATCGTCCATTTAGCCTCAAATTTGACAATATTATATTTGAGTATTTAATGAAGCCCTTAATTGAGTATCAGAATTGCAGCACTAGATTTGGGGCTTAATATGGTGTCTGATTCCTCCTAGATTTAAGATTGCGCCTGTATGTTTTTAAATAAAATTTTTGTATTTACAAAAGATTTCCATGTTATCTTTTTTCTGATGGGGCAGACATTTAAACGCTAAATTGTGTTTTCTGTTGCATTATGATCACTTGTATTTGGGCTTGCTACACCTTTAAAATCAGTCATATCAGTTCAGTAGTTTAGTTTAGCTCAGCTAGTTCCACCAGTTTCAGCTTCAGACTGTCAAAAGTGTAAATTAAAACTTGAAATCTTCTGTCTCAGCCCATTCACCATGCTGTTTTTTCTCCTGAGTAGTAATGACAGATGGGGGTAATGCTGGCACAACAGTGTGCAGAGTGAAAGACGGGTCAGGGGTGGACAGCAGCAGATACGAGATAGATTTTCCATTTCAGAAACATAAACAGCGAGGTGGTTTTCATGGAATTTCTGAAAATACCACCCAGTTTTTTTCTGTCCGTGACTCAGAGGTTTGGTGTCTCCCAGGTCTCCTGCATAATAAATCATAAAAAAATGTTTATGTTGTGATAACATATTGCATAACTGTAATTAAATAAGACTGCGTTTTGTCATCACGATTCCAAGCCTATAATATTCCATGTGGGCATAACTTGTAACTTATGTAATTTAATATTGCGTAATGTTGGAAGAGCAAATGATTGTAAATTTAGTGAATAGTAGAGACAATGTTAACATTCAGGCACAGTGATTGATATATATGTAATGATTGGTATATAGAAAAGAATTTCTCTTTTCTCCCGTTCTCTTGGGTCTTATCTGGGTCTTTTGAATTGTGTATTCTTCTTTTTATCTTTTAACGCTGACCTTTTAGCTTTTAATCAGTGGTTTCTGGCAGTATTTTATTTAGGAATTTGTATTCAGCTGTTTTTGGATAAGATCATACCCATAACCACTAGCATATTTATGGAATGAGTGTATTGTATTAAGATAAACCTAAAAAAATCTCCAAGATCCAACTTGACAACCCATGTGCTACTAAATTTGAGACATGCGACCCTAAGTTATATATTGACTAATGCAATTCATTGGCTTCAGGCTCTTTCTTTCCCTCTTCCCACTAGGAAGTGCGTATCTATTTGCAAGAGGTGACAAAAATGGATACAGATAATTGAAAGTCCACCCTGAGCTCAACGTTTTACCCAACAGAATGTCCCAAACCTGACCTCAAACAAGATACCTTTGGGAGATTTGGCTTTGGTTTTTCCAGAGTCCAGTAAAGTAAACTGCAAGACAATGATCCAAAAGTAGCATGGAACCTTCTGGATTGATGCAGTTCCTGAATTCTGCCACTAACCTTTTACCTTTGCTTACTTTCAAGCACTCAGAGGAAGAGCCGGTAAGAAAATAAGTTTGGTATCTTCTTAGCATGTCTGCCTGATCTGTTTGTGCCTTTTACCAAGTAATAGTTTTTCTTTCTTTGGACTGTGGTTGATCTGTGTGAACATCCTGTACTCCTATACTGTCCACCTTCCAGCACCAGGCATGTTTATGTGTGTGATTGTAAAGGTGTGTATTTGTCTCTGTGACAGAAACTGTGAAAATTTGCACAGCTTGGGATTTAGTCAGATATTCATTCTTAAGGTCTTTCAATAGAAGTGCAAAAAGATACACGAGATTCAAGCACAGTTCATCTCTAATTCTATTAGGAATTAATGTGACTGTGCTGTGTTGTTGGAAACGGTTTTGAGAGGAGCAAGCACTTTCAAAAAATACTTTGAACCATCTGTCCATGACTGTCTATCACGGTCAAACCTCAACCAATCAGATCAAACAAAATATAACGTAGTCAAACTCTTACTGAAGCCAGTCAGGAGAAGAGTGGGAGATCTTTTCCATGGAGAAAAGCCTTCATCGCCGTTTTTTGCTTTTTTTTTCAGTGAAGAAATACTCTCCAGTTCTAAAAGAACTGATGCTACAGCACCTATGCTAACCTCTTTAGCAGCCGCAAAATTGCTCCCGATACTGTGCATCAGTGTGTGTGTGTATATGAATGAAGTTTCTGTTCGATGCACTTTGCCATCACTGAGTGAATGTGTGTGAAAGGGTGAATGTGCCATGTAGTGTAAAAGCGGTGTAGAAGACTAGAAAGGTGCTATACAAGTACAGGTCTGTTTACCATTTTACCATCTCTCGAGTCCAGTAGCCTGGCAACATTAGTTAGGAATGGTCTTATGCCAGGATCATACTATACAATCAATTTGCATTTTGAGATGGTGACAAGGTCAGATTAGACATCATAAAGTGTATTTCTGAACACCTGTTTTTCTACGTATTTTAAATTTGCGCATAAAAAACCCGGAATGGACAGATATGTAATGGAAGATAGGTCTGGATCATAACAATCTCAAGACAGAGAGAAGTCCGAGTACTACAACCCCGCTTTTGAAATATTCTGTATCAACTGAAGATCAGTCTGAAAGCAGTTTGTGGATGCTGAAACTGTCTTTTGACTTTGATTTACTCACTCCATTACACATCCAAAATCTATTACATACCATTATGGCGCATGTTTAGCAGTGTTGTTTTCATTAGCCACTTGTGTCGGAGACCCTTTGAATGGGAACAATAAGTGCTGCTTCCATGAACTCTATTTCACGGGTCCAAGGACAAAAGAAAAGAATGGAAAGAGGAAACCAGACCAGGGCAAAGCCAAACCCAACAGCCACAACGTAGAGCAATAGGGTCCCATGTTTCCCCCTCCCTGCCCAATTCATACAGGAAAGGCTAGTATTGCTCCAGGAAGGAGAGAATGGAGGAACTCTGTTGGCTTTACAATACACAAACAAGTCCCTGTGCTGTGATCCTGCTGGGGGAAAAAGAAGAAACAAACTCAAACGAACCAGATGTCTTTGCTCTTTGTTCTCTGCCTGATCAGAGCTAAAGGCTCAGGCTGCAGTCAAAGGTCAAAGGAGACACATTATATAAATGAATGAATTTCCATTCCAAGTCATTTCCACTGTACATACTGACATTGTTGTTATCATTGGCCACATTCTGAATAGCAGAGCTGGGCAGCTGGTTCAGTGTAGAGAGTGTTGATAAGCTATGATGATGTATGAGTAAGTAATTACATCCTGGAAATTCTATTGTTTTAGTCTTCTTTGCTGTTCACTCTTGCAGGTTTAAAACACACACTGATTATTTTATATTCTTTATATTTTTATTTTTATACTACAATAGCAGTAGGGGGGTTCATTTCACATAATGCAACCAGACCACTACTATAACCACAAAGAAATATTTTTTGTCTGTGCTATGTAACTCTGGAGGACATAGTGAAGCATCTTAATTCATCCACCTGCTGTTTTGACAGAATCACTCAAAACAGGCAGGCAACCTTGATCCTTCAGTAATGAATAAGTACAGACCCATCTCTAATCTTGCCTTTATTGGCAAACTTATTAAGAAAGCTGTTTTTATTCAACTCAAATGTAAATTGACTTTTGGACAAATTTCAATCTTCAGACAGCATATGAAGTTTCATCACTAGTTTTGGGAACAAAGACCCTGCATTGCACTCATCTCATTTCTGCTCACAATGTACTTAGGCACACCTTATCAGTTTACTCCATCCTCGACTCATTTTCCAAATCCTTCCCCTGAACCTTTTCTTTCCTTTTTTCCCCCGTCTCTCTTATCCAAATACAGGAACCACTGGGGCTCTCTACAAGAGATACAGAGAGAAGGCTCCCCCACTTAGAGTCTCACAACCCACTCGGTTCATTCTTACCATCTCGCCAAACCGTTCCGTCCATTCATCCATCCGCCAACAAACCCACCTGTCTTCCATCCATTCATCCCTCACTCTTCCTTCCAGTACCCCTTCATCATTCCTCAACCTTTAACCCTTCATCCCTTCATCCCTTCATCCTTTCTTCCCTTCATCCCTCGACCCATACCCCCACATGGGTTTTCATTTATTCATTACGTGCAATAAACCTTAATAAATTCCACACGTTCATAGGCGTGGTCTTTGTTAGTGAATGCAGCACTGAGACTGCGCTGATAAATGTTTTAAATAACATTCGTTTAAACAAAGGTTAAGGTACTGCTTGATCTTTGATGGGATGGTGAGATTATTTGGCACAGTTCTCAATTGGTTCAGATCATATCTCAATCTCTGATCTTGTTACTACTGTTTATCATAAATATCAGTGGAAGTGGTGTCCCACAGTAATCTTAGGCTTCTACTATTCAACCTGTACATGCTCCCTCTAGGTCAAATCCTTTATGCTGTTCCCAATAAAAAGATGAGGTCATTGCCAGTAGATGTAAAAAAAAATGTTACTATTTAATACTATCTGTGCTAACCATCTTGTCTTTTTACCACAGTTTGACTTTGGTGACGTAGCTGTCCACCAGGCAATCCATACCATAGAGTACTGTCTGGGATGCATCTCCAACACAGCCTCCTACCTGCGCCTCTGGGCCCTCAGCCTGGCTCATGCACGTGAGTAAAAGCATGCATAAACATATAGAATTTTCAGAATTCAAAGATGCTTGACATATTTTAGTGTAAACCTTGTTGTTGTCGTCACTGTGTGTGTGCAGAGCTGTCAGAGGTGCTGTGGACCATGGTGATGCACCTGGGTCTGTCCTCCCGGAGCGGGGGAGGGTTCTTTGCCCTGTCCATCATCTTCTCGGCCTTCGCCGTCCTCACTGTTGCCATCCTGCTCGTCATGGAGGGGCTGTCAGCCTTCCTGCACGCCCTGCGTCTGCACTGGTTAGACACACACAGACACACGCACACACACACACACACACACCAGGGCTGGGTCCAGAGAATTCTCTGGTGGGGGGCACAGGGAGTAACAATTAATCTGGGGGGGGGGGCCGCCCAAAAGTAACAAAAATGAAAGCTGCCACTGATCGCCCACTTCAATATGGGCGATCACTTTAATTTATATTGCACAGTTACACACTGTTTGTTTTCAG
>JAGRRF010004921.1:21877616-21888297 GCA_019097615.1 Morone chrysops
AGATACAGCCATGCAGTATTTACACTTCATAAAAACATGTGTATTGGAGTAATTAAAACTTGTTAGAAGATACTGTAGCAGCTGTGATAAGGAATCATATCAGTGGATGCATTTTAATAGAAGAAGTGAAGTGTTTTGTGCACAGAGATAGGGTACGGCAGAGAACTATGAGGAGGAGGTGTTGTGAAAGTGATGGATGATACATGGGAAACATTCCTTTGAGCAATAGAGCACATATGAACTGATCCATATACAAACTGAGCTTCTCGGTCAGATAGCTCTATGTAGGAAGTTAAAAAAAGACAACTACTATACTTAAAAGTTCTTGTTAGAACACATAAAAGGCACTTATCTGGGAATGAGAATAGGCTGTGAAGTGTGTAGGAGAAACTACAGTTTAGTATGTCCCTTCTGGGTTACTGTAGAAATATGACAACAAAGTGGACTCACTTTACACAGAGTAAAAATTCTTACTATACTCTGGTATAGTGGGAGTGTCATTTCTAATCCCACATACGGCTGATCTTTATAATGATCTCAATATATGCTGCTTGTGTGTGGGTCTGTGTCTGATCTGTGTATGCCCAGTATGACGCACATACACGTAGCAACCTGTCATTGTTCACCTCTTGAACCAAGTACATACAGCTAAAAATGAAAATATATATATATATATATATAATATATATATATTTTTATTTTATTTTATTTTGAACTATTGTTTTTTTAACTTGAGTGGAGTGCTCCCGAGAGGCTTTGACCGGGTGAGCAGAGCGAACAAACTGTGAGTGAGCAGTGGAAATTCTCACTGCTTCACTCCGCTCTCTGGACACAATGGTATCAAAACTGGCAACTTCACTGTGATGACAAGATTCCAGGAAGCTCGCCAAGAAATTGTTCCAGCATGTAACTCCCCTTAAAACCACACAATGACATATTTATCTTTCAGTTTATCTACAGATGAAACAAATAAAATGTGCAATTAGTGAGCTTTAGAAGCGTTGGTAGGTGTAGTTTTGAACAGAGCAAGGCTTGCTGTTTCCCTCTGCTTTGAGTCTTTATGCTACTGTAGACTAACCATGCTTACTCCAGCTACATATCTAGTTTATACATGAGATTGATATTGTTCCTGACAACTCAAAATTGTCCTGATATACCAGCCTCCTTTTATGTATTACATAAGTTCAAGCAGTGTTTAGTTCTTGCTGATCAAAAAAGTGATATGTTAGGGTTGACTTAAAGGAGTTACAGTTCATAGGCCTGTCTGTTGTCTGGCATTGAGACATTTCTGCGTCCATTTATCACTGGCTGGCTCGCTTGTGGCACAACAGAGTTGAGATTAACAGGTGCACCCTGCTGCAATTCTGTTTGACAGACCATTCATTTAAAACCTTTTAAGTGAAAGCCACAAGTTTATTTTCTTTAATCGTTCAGATCTGGTTCCTACTACTAACACAGAGCCTTACGTAATGGTCATGAGATGGAACGAGGGAGTGAATATCCTGCATGTTTTTGTTGGACAGAGGTACTGTACGGTTTTAATTCTTAGCTGCTGCTCTCAGGGATGATTGTTGTAAGTGGGTAAACTAGTGGAAAGTGATCTGACCACCTTTTAAATATGAGCACAGCTGTCTTTTATCCAAACTGTTATTCTTCCAAGAAACCTACAGTATGTGTTGTGTAGTCACACCTATCTGCCTTACACATGGCCTGGATTAATGTTCCAGGTTGAAGGCTTTCTTGTTATGGAAGCAGATTTAATTGGATTCAGACCAGACACGATATTATTACAGTCAGTGTAGAATGGGTAATATTGAAAAGCTAAATACTACAGCAAAAACAATTCACCTTCGTCGTGTATCAGCAGCTGCTGAAATGTTATATAATCAGACGGAAGTGGAAATGACAGATATCCTTAGAAGTTGCCCTCAGCTCCTTTCTTTAAATTGGATACATGATACATGACTTTTTATGTTTATTAACCGTGCACTTTCCTGACTGTGCCAGGTGCTTTGTTACACAGAACCATCTGAGAATTTGTCGTTGGAAACTATTCAAGCCAGCGAGAACACCTTTGTTCGAGCTACACAGCGAAGGAAATGAGGAGAAGGAGCAACATTAGTGAGAATAAAGCAGTGTAATCTGATTGTTTCACAAATGAACATGGCTACACCTCCGACCAACCCTGCAGGAAGGTGGCATATTTCAGGATTTTCTGTGAATGCAGCTGAAACACACACTCCATCCTGTCTGCCCTCGATCAAACACATACTGACATACAGACTTACAGCTTGTTATAGACAGAGACAGTGATGTAACATGGTTCTACGTTTTTATAGAGTCCCAACCTCAGACCCTGTACGCTGCCCAAAGCTGGACCTCCAGAAATGTCCTGCACACAACAAAATAAGAAACTTCAGGCAGAGGGCTGCAGGGTCTCTACAGATACACACATATATCTATTTTTAGTTTTTGTTTGGGTTTTTTTGGGGGGAAAATTTGGCATCAAAAGCGTTTAATGTCCATAGATGATAAGAGAGGGTCTTAATCAGATAATAGTGTTGATCAGATAATAGTATAATAATAGTTAGCCTGTCATGAACGGCCATTGACATTAAAAGGTGTTCTTCAAAAGACATTTATATTTTGATAGGAGCCATAGACAGGGTAGAGAAGTCACAAAGTATTGAGAGACAGCCTCGCATGTTATTGGTTTTGGTTTGTTTGAGGAAGTTATTACAGTAAGACAGGTAAGGAAAATATAAAGAATTGCCATCTTCTCCTTTTTATCAGCTTTAAATATTCGGTATTGGTCGGATTGGTTGTGCTTATAGAGCGCTAACAGAAAAAGGTGTAAAAATTGATTTGGAATTTAAATTTAAAGGTTCAAATTACAGTAACACTGAGTAAAAAAGTGGAAGGGTGTCCCCTGAGGAGGAGCTACACTATTTAAGCAAATTGGAGCTCAGTGCTTCCGCCACCACAAAGTGATTCTATCAATGATCTTTTCTAACACAAGTGAAGGCATAAGCTTCTAGTGGCCCACAGAAAGAGGCTGTGGTTATACTAGACAGCTCTCAGGCTCAGTGTATAAATGTGAGGCACTTTGTTAATAAAGCAGCAGCGTGTCAGCTCAACAGGTCTCTGCTAAGGTTAAAAAGAGTAGTGGAGTATTTTTCACAGAGGTGATTGAATAGACATAGTCATGTTCAAAGAAAACAGCAGTCAACCTGGACCCTCTGCTCTGCTGTCTGCTCTTCACACACACATGCTGATGGGTTATCTGCACAAACACACACCAGAGTAAGTCAAGCCTAGTGTGTGTTAGGTACGAGCATTCTTTCCACCTCCACAGCTGTGTGGATGAGAGGATCCCTCATTTCTTTCCTCTTTTTAAGTGCTGCCCTCTCACAGCTCTGGCAGGCCAAATATTTGCCACGGCTGGGAGACATTCCTGGGCACTCCCCTCACTTGCTGAGGCCAGGAACCAGCAGGAACTGAAAATCCACTCTTAGTGTTTTCCTTGTAAAAGAAGACATCAGAGGTTGTCAGGATTTGAGAATTACAGTATCTCAACTGTGGATAAAAATACATTTAGTGCGCTGAGGAAAATTCTGAAATCTATGGTACCCTGTTCCATGTACTAAGGGCAATTCACTGGTAGAGATTTGTTGACACACTGATAAAAAATGATTGGTGATATCAAACATCTAACTGCAGAAACAAGAAGAGAAACAGATTTTTTACTTTAAAAAGTCTGCATACGCATAGCTTTTTTCTAAAACTGATACTCAAAAAAAGTCAATTTTCTGTATGACATGAACATAACTTTTCCTGGATGAACAGGCAGCACATCCGAGTCTCAAGCAGAGCCTGTGCAGACCATAAGAGTGTATTCCTCATAAATGTCCCATCTACTGACTCACAGTTAATTTACATACTGTCTATGCAAATAATCTGCATAAGCAACAAAGTGAGGAGTTCAAGGTCTTGAGGAGGCTGAACGTCCTACTAGCTCACTGCTACAGAAGGCATCTAGTCTGTTCACTGTGGAACTGGAGCAGAGTGGGTTTCTGCATGTGGAAAGCTCTGCACCGTAGCTACAATGCCTATCTGAGGTTTTATTGAAGATCCAGTGTGTAGGATTTAGTGGCATCTAGTGGTTTGACTAGCATTCTTATATTCAGGTGATTATACACTAATGAAAACATACCTATGAATATTATATTCCATTTCTGCCAATAGATCCTCCTAAATGTTACACACTGGACCTTATAATCATGTTCAGGAAGTAGATGAACCAGTCTTGTGGTTTTCAAGACACATTTTGCTACCCCTGTCTAATACGTAGCCTTTATGAAAGGATCATAGCTTATAACAATAACTTTATGGCTTTATAGATTACTTATAAGACATTAATAACAACCCAATTTAAAAACTCCCATTGTGTTTGGTAAAAATTTACTTATGCATGTTAATGTTATAGTTTTAAATATTAAACACATTTTGATGTACCCAATTAATATACTAGTACTTCAACATTGTAGGCTACTAAATACTTTAAATTTAAATTATATATACCACTTCAGTGATCTAGCATGAACAACACCAGGTTCTTTCTCATTCTTAATTGAGCAGCTGAGTTTTAGTGTATAATTTATGATTTATTAACAAGCTCCTGTGTGTAATATTTAGTGGGCACAAATTGAATATAACATTTATAGGTATGTTTTAATGTATAATCACCTGATAATAAGAATTGTTGTGTTTTGTTTTGGCTCTAGATAGGGCCTTTTTGCTGTAGTTTGTCCTACAAAGTGATCTGCAACTTCACTGCTAGATGCCACTAAATCCTACACCAAGGGTCTTCAAATGGCAGCCCACAGGCTACATATGACCCACCAAAACTTTCCAAAATTCTCAAAGAATGCAGTATTAAATTATCACTTATGGACATATTCTGTGACATATAGTATTAAACTGCATATGTAACTACAGATGACACATACACACTAACAGTGCAACTGCATAATAGCATCAAAGCTGGTTAAAGTTGATTAAATAATAAATTAATTGGAGATTTGCAATACCCCTGTTCTACAAACTGGTACTTTAGCCATTAGTTAAAACTTAATTAATCCTTTAACCCCCCCAAGTGGCCTTACTACAGAGTGGCACTTAAATTTGTACGGTATAACATGAGTCTCAAATTCTCAAATTCCTCCATCAGCAGCACAACAAGCAGGCTCAGAGCTTCAGCTCCCAGACAAAACAATATTATTTCCTGGAGTGAACCAGTACTGTGCAGTGTGTTTTTTATGTAGACACAAAAACTTAGGTGGATTACCTACGTAGAACTACAACCAGCCCATGTGTCAGTTCACCGACACAAAGCCAAAAAGCTTTTTTATCAGCCAGTCACTGTCATGTGCTGCTGATAAGATGAAGACTATTGACATATGTTATTTTTTGGAACATTTTTAGAGGACTGTGCGGAGAATAATTCCACTGTTATGTGGGGGGATTTCACTATGACATACTTTATTGGAATGTGCCCTGCCTTAAAGACATCACAGCCAAATGAATTCACTCCAACAAGAGTAAACTTATTAAATGAGCAACAGCCAGTGTGTAGGATTTAGTGGCATTTAGCGGTGTAGTTGCTAATTGTAATGCCCTTGCATACCCTCCTGATCCAAGTGTGTCAGAGAAACTACCAACAAGATGTAGGTTTCCAAGGTCTACCCAGCTGGGAAAAAGTTGTCTTCTTGTTTTATTGCTAACATAGTTATAAAGCCTCCAGGGCCATTTTTTAAATGTGTTTAGTAGCGTGGTTCGAGGGATTGCACTTTTGTAGCACAGCATCAGGAGCAATTTGGGGTTCAGTATCTTGCTCAAAAATACTTCAATTTGCAGCAGGAGGAGCCGGGAACGGAACCAACAACCTTCCGATTAGTGGTGAACCCACTCTACCTCTGAGCCACAGCCACCCCCGATCAGTACTGGCTGGCTGTTGGTGCACCAGTTTGGTCCAGAATGAAATATCCCAGCTAAGGATGGATTGCCATGTAATCTGGTGCATTCATGCCCCATTCAGGATGATTTCTAATAACTTTGGTGATCATTCATTGAAAAATTTCAGCGTGTCCCATATTTTGGTATGGGTGACTAAATACCTGCAAACCTAATCATATTCTCATCAGCCTCAGCTCTACTTTGTGTTTAGCGTTATTAGACACCATTAATCGTACAAATGGGAATCTCCATGCACAATCTTTCCTCAGAGGCACTCATAGTTTTATACCTGACAGAAATAGTTTTGTTCAAACCCTGCCTAGGTTTCTCACATACACACAACTGGCACATTACTGCATAAAGTGGGAGTGATTGTCAGTTATCAGTGCAGTGCATGAAAACTAGTTAGTAAGTGAGCAGAGAAGTAGAGCAGAAGTAAAACAGTTGACATAGCTAATGGTAACAGGTACATGGTTGGAATAGCCAAGAACACTAAATATATAGTTGGAAAAAGTTAGCAAAAAAATAATATATGATTAAAATAGTTAAAAGTAATAGCTAAATTCTGTATAAAATGTAATGTATAAATTCGATTGAGAAAAAAATTGATAAAAAGTAAAAATAGCTTTATGTAACAGATGCGTGTTTGAAATAGCCAAGAATACTAAATAAAGTTATCAAAATATTTATATATGATTGAAACATCCAGCTTGTGCCACAAATAGTATGAATCCAAAGTTTAACAAACCAAAACACTGACAAAACAATTCCAACAGCATCCACTTTTATATAGTCATTAGTGTTAATACAATTTAAAATCAATTCAATTGAACACATTTGGAACATGATTGGTGGTGTTGATATAGGGGTACATCAGAAAAAAGGTTGGAGACCACTGGAGAACAGTGCTGTCGGTTGGAAAGTTACCAGAATTGTCTGTCTCTGCCTCCAATATTCCAGTTAAGAGGGTTTCATATGCTGTTTAACATTCTGATTTTAGTCATGTTAATGCTTCTTTGTTATATATTTACCTAGTGGGGTAATAAGGGTCAAACATTTAGGCCATTGTGGGAATAGTATCAGATAAATGTAGGAAGCTTTCTGGACCTTTTTTAGAATCAGAATTAGAATCAGAAATACTTTATTGATTAAATTTGTTAATTTAATTTGTTAATTTCATTACACATTTTATTACATGATATTCAACAGTAAATGCTTATATTACTTGGCCATTTCCACTGTGTGATATGTATATATCAATACATATTGCCTTATTAAATCCCGGTTCTCACAACCAGTTTCTCCCTGCTTGTCCTCCTCTTTCAGGGTGGAGTTCCAGAACAAGTTTTACTCCGGCCAGGGCTTCAAGTTCATCCCCTTCTCATTCGTGAGCATCCTGGAGGGGCGATTTGACGAGTGATCTGGCCCCTCAGCCCCCTAGAATGAGCCAGCGCTCCCCAGCCTTCCTTCCTCTTCTTTGTGTATATGTGTTTGTGTGTGTGCATGAGACCAAGTGCAGCCCTCTTACACCCTCTAGTGGTCATTTGTGAAACTTCTATTGTGTGAGCTATACTGTAATGTAGTGCTTGTGAAGGGTTTTTCCAGTGCATATGTACCAAGCTGTACCCATACTGGAGTTTTTGTGGCACAGTGCCATAACTGTACTCAGCACTGTAAGTCTGAGTGGAGGGGGACTGCACTTTTTTTCTTACTCTAATGTCTAATGTGCAACATTTTAACCAACTTTAAGGGATTCCTTAAGCATTAGACCAAGATAAGGATAAATGCTAAATATTAAGTGAACATCTTAAGGAACCTTAGGTATATGTACAGCTTGGAACAGCTACACATTGGAATTACCTTTGAAGAGTCATCCTGCTTGTGAAAAACTGTAATCAGAGAATTTACATACAACTGTTGCAGAAATCCCAGTGTTTACTCTTAAACTTGAAAATTTTACTGCGCCAGAATTGACAATTCAGTAGACAGTGCATAGGAAGAAGAATACAGAGACATAAGACAGAATAATTGTTCTATGACACATATGTAATCAGTAATAATGCATTTCATTGGTAAACACAGTATTAAAGGTCCAGTCATGGTAATTGGCCCTTCCTAAATCCCACCCCTTTTTGCTCTGTGCAACACCAGTTGAGCAAGCCTCGGTCGGGACCAGGACATTTTTACAATGGATAAAAGCAACATATCATCACATACAGATGCGGCTCGCTAGCTAGCAAACTAATCTATGTTGATCTTCAGTTAGCTAGTTACATTTGATAGCTAATGCCAGCAAAACGCTATTTAACAAGCTAAAATTGATGTAGATCATGGAGCCAGTTAGCTTGCATTTTACTAACATCAGCTAACTAAGATGTGGATATGTTACCTTTTATCTTGTAACCGTCTTTAAAATGTGGTTGTCTTTCCAACATAGACGAGCCTAGCATATAGCATCTAAGTAGTCTACAGGAAAAGGAACAGTTGACTGAAGTTCCAAAAAGGAGCAGGACTTAGGAAAGGCAGTAATTGAAACCCAGAAATACACTTCACTCTGGCCGTTTATACAATCAGTGTATGGATCAAATGGATTATTGATTTGTTATTATCTGACCATGACCCAGTGTTATAAGGGAACAGAGCTGTCTGTGATGAGGTGAAGACATCCTCTGTACTGTGATGATTTTAACTTCCCTGTGCTCATTCTGTGTGAATTGTTGTTGAAGAACTAAATTGATACATTTAGTCTAAAATATCTAAGAATTCTCTCCAGTTGCTCCAGAAATGTGGGAAATAATATCACTCATGAAAGATTTGTCCATCTTTTGTTTTTGAAAAATGCACAGTACTTTTTCAACATATCTATCTTTACACAACATTTTCAACAGATTACCACATCTGGTCACTACATACATGAAGAGTGATTTAAAGTGTGAGCCATCTTTCTTCTGTTCAAACCGGGACACAGCTCATATTCTCAATAACAGTCATGTTAGTCAAAGCGATAATCAAAGTTATTGATATTGTTTGATTTGTTATTTTTGTTTTACTTTAAAAAACATACTTACTGTTTACATCAGTTGTATTTTCATTACGATGCGAAAAGGCTGCAGAAGAAAAGATCCTCAATATAACACATGCAACTGTTTTATGTGTTTGTGATCAGTAATAAATAGAGATCTGGGGATTCAGCATGTCTTGTTTTGCTCTCTCAGAGCATGTAAATCCTCACATCCTCTGGGCTCTGAAGGCATGGCAAATGGACCTGTACTTGTATAGCACCTTTCTAGTCTTCCGACCACTCAAAGCGCTTTTACACTACATGCCACATTCACCCTTTCACACAC
Source organism: Morone chrysops (assembly GCA_019097615.1). Lineage (NCBI taxonomy): Eukaryota > Metazoa > Chordata > Actinopteri > Moronidae > Morone > Morone chrysops. The sequence goes on from JAGRRF010004921.1 coordinate 21,886,979, forward strand.
ATTCACTGATGGCAAAGCCCACCGAACAGAAACTAACATTCATAAACACAATTCACACACCGATGCACGGCAAAATCACTGGGTATAATATGCAGCCATCAACCAGTGTATACCAGTGTTGTAATGTGAGCCTAAACTATATATTACATCAAGTACTGTACTAACTAAATACAAGAACACAAGTTCTTGCACATGACTTGTGTAAATTCCACAACATTTCAGGGCAAATATTGTACTCTTTACTACACTACAGTTATTTAACAGCTTTAATTACTGCTTACTTTACAAATTAAGATTGTACATACAAAGCATGTAATGAGCTTATAAAATACGATATACACAACCCAGTAGAGTAGGTCCAGTTAATCTGACCTCAACCAACTGCCAAAAATATAGGGCTCTTTATACACAAATGCATCATTAATAATAATCCTGTAAATGCATTATAGTACTTTTACTTTTGATACATTAAGTTTTATATATACATACACTACCAGGGGGCGGCTGTGGTGCAGAGGCAGAGTGGGTTGTCCACTAATTGGAAGGTTGTATAAGGTTGTTGGCTCGATCCCCGGCTCCTGGTGCCACATGTCAAAGTATCCTTGAGCAAGATACTGAACCCTGGATTGTGTGAATGTGAATGAATGTGTTAGTTTCTGTTCGATGGGCTTTACCATCACTGAGTGTATGTGTGTGAAAGGGTGAATGTGGCACGTAGTGTAAAAGCAGTTTGAGTGGTCGGAAGACTAGAAAGGTGCTATACCAGTACAGGTCCATTTACCATTTACCAGTCAAAAGTTTGGACACACCTTCTCATTTAATGTTTTTTCTTTATTTTCATGACTATTTACATTTTATATTCTCACTGACGGCATCAAAACTATGAATGAACACATGGAATTATGTAGTAAACAAAAAAGTGTGAAATAACTCAAAGTAGCCACCCTTTGCTTTGTTTACAGCGCTGCAAACCCTTGGAATTCTCTCAATGAGCTTCATGATGTAGTCACCTGAAATGGTTTTCACTTCACAGGTGTGCCTTGTCAGGGTTCATTTGTGGAATTTCTTGCCTTCTTAATGGGGTTGGGACCATCACTTGTGTTGTGCAGAAGTCAGGTTGGTACACAGCTGACAGCCCTATTTAACATCTGTTAGAATTCATATTATGGCAAGAACCAATCAGCTAAGTAAAGAGAAATGACAGTCCATCATTACTTTAAGTTAGTCAGTCCAGAAAATTGCAAAAACTTTGAATGTGTCCCCAAGTGCAGTCGCAAAACCATCAAGCGCTATGATGAAACTGGCTCACATGAGGACCA
>JAGRRF010004921.1:21907110-21918340 GCA_019097615.1 Morone chrysops
ATATATTATATATATCATATATATGATATATATATATCATATATATGATATATATATATTATATATATATCATATATATGATATATATATATTATATATATATATATATATATATATATATAATCATGAAGTTATACACTTGGTAACATTTTAGCTAGTTTTTCAAGGAGAAGATTGTCATTAAGATGCTGCTGGCTGATTATTGTAGTCTGTATCAGGGTCAGTGTCATCCATCTCAGTTTGCCATTTTCATCAAAGCTGTATGGGCACATCTTTGTAAAATAAAACATTACAGCCCATGACATCCATTTAGCAGACAGATTTATCCAAAGGGACTTACTTACAGGAAAAATATGTATACGTCAAATCTAGACGTGCCAAATATGCTGTAACCTGAAATCCGCCTTCTAAGGTAACTAAGGTGGCATAGCCAGGGGTGTGGTACATGATCTAAAAGCCATTTTATAATAATTGATGAGTTGTGATCATTAGCATAAGCAGGTCATAAGATTCAGAGCACATCTTTAAATAAGCAGAATTGCATACAAACACATTCCTGCAGCGTGTAGCGGCCCTGTGGTGACTGCGTGAGGCAAGGTGCAGGAAGCAGACCTTGATGACCATGTGGACTTCTCTAGTTTACATGGATTTAGGCTTATACAATGATGTTGGTGCTAATGGATTTGGCCCTTGCTTGCATATACCCTGTGTCTGTTAGGGTGGTTTTTGGGGTGTTACCATATCACTACCAGAGATTCCTTGCGGATGCGGTTAGAGTTTGTCCTCATTGACATTTAGTGGAACCACAGGACATTTATAAGAAAATAAATCTTGACTTCACCCCTCATCTGCTCTGTGTTACACTCCCCTCTATCGAACAAGTTGTTGATCGTGGAAACAGTTTCAACAGCCGTATGTTGCTCTTCGCATTGGATAATACCGAAAAACCTAAAATTCAGGTGTGTGTGTGTGTGCGCGCACCATGTTCCTTCTCTTAATGCACGAGTCAACATATACAAGAAGTCTTAAACATGCTCAGAAGCACAGAGTTTCAACTTCTACATTGTTGTATACACTGTACCCTAACCCTACCCATAACCCTCAGGCAAAATTAGCAATTCACTGTCAAAGAAAAAGACCAAGACAAACACCCTCTCCTCACGCGTTCAAAGCTGAGTCTATAGAATTTGTGGTATTTTTGCTTACTTTTGCAGCTCTATTTTGAGCAGCTGGAGACAGCAGGAAACCAGTTTAAGTTTACAATCTTGTCAAATGGACTGTCCACTAGAGAGTCATTAATATTCAGCCAACATGACATGGCCACTTTTCATGCTCAAAGTCAAATGTGAAGAAAGGCTTTGGTGCAAAGTGGTACTAAGTACCTCATATACAGTATCCAACACTGTGACCAGCTCTGTATTGAGCTCTATTAAAAGCAATTAGTAAGTCCCACTGCTGGACAAAGAGCCTCAGTGTGGGCAGAAGGAGGTTTAACTGCAGAAACACTCTGTCCCACTTCACTCAGAAATGTCACAGCCAGAGAGGGTGGAGGAGTTCCAGTTCAGTTTGTGTGCTCCCAGTATACTTGCTCTGGGTCCAGGTCCGCTGTGAAAGGGCTCCACTGTGAGTCTGTTCTGTGTTAGCCGCCAGCTTTAACTAATCATTTACTATGAGATACTGGGAGGCATTACAGGCCTGTTGCCATTTTACTTTACTGCTCATAGGTCAGTAAAGTCTGCCCTTCATGTTTACAACTGCCTGTAAAATTAAAAGCTGCTCACACCACTGTGAACATGTCAGTGTGTTGTGTCACTCTTCTACTGTAATGGTGTGGTGTGTAGAGAAGGTATCATCACATTGAGAGACAAATGATGCCTTTAAGGGTAGCATCTGTTAAATCTGCCTGCATGGCTCTGAAGAGGCTGAGCACGCGTCTGCCTGCCGTAGACTATAGGTGAATAACAGGAAGGGTAGAGTATCGTTCGGGTTTTTCCTCATACTGGTGCTAGAGCAGTACTTTTAATTAGTACTGGTGCATCAACCGTTCCTGAACGGATACTAAAGATACACAAAATGACGATTGATGACATTACGGTAGAGATTTCTTATTCTAAGGCAAATTAGAACTAGAGCCAGTGTAGCAGGAGGACCTTTTGTTTGTAAAACTCTGGCAGTTTGACCACTAATGTAACTTGAATTTTATTTGCACAACATAACCTAAAGAGAGATGAAAAGGTGAAAAGAAGCATACAGTTCAGGTTCTTGTTATTTCTGTAAAATACTGGACTGATTTGGTACTCGTTTCCACAGCACACCTGTTGGTAAAAGTGCTGTAAGTTGAATCACTGAAGAGAGTCGTGAAATGTGCTCTCCCTCTGCTGTGTGTGTGTGTGTGTCTCTGTGTGTCTCTGTGTGTGTGTGTGTGTGTGTGTGTGTCATTTTATGTTCTGTCTTTGCTTTTCCTCTCACGACTTCACACACATCCTCAACAACAATGGAGCTCTTCATTGTGTCCCAGTAGGAGTGCAAGAATGTGTGTGTGCGCGCTTGCACTAACAGTGTGCCTTTTGTTTCAGACCTACATATTCACTGACGGGGAGGACAAGGAGCTGCGGCTGAGAACAGGTATGAAGTGGGACAGTTTCCTGACTCATTTTGTGTGGCCAAAAATCAGAAACATTAATAACCCTTTGTTTCAACAACAAAGAACAGAATGAAGATGGGGCATAAAGATGTAAAGCACAAAAAATAATGTTTTACAAAGAGTATAACATTTGGGGTAAAAGGGGCCAATTACATTTGAGTAATTATGCAAAACTATTTGGTCCAAATTGAGACATTCTTTAATTGTGTCTAGCTACATAGAGTTAGATCAGTGCAGATGTGCAAATTTACATCCTCTTAATAATTGTACGTAGTTCAAATGTTCAGTGTTTGTACTGCAGTGTATGTGTCACAGGAATATGTAGTCATGTACATAAATACAAGTGCAGATTTTTCAAACAAAGCAGTCCAAATGGTGTACAGTATCTCCAGTGCTTTTGTGCTGTAGGCGAACCATCTGCTACTAACTAGGGATACATGATGACTGTAGGAACAGTATGATACTGTATACAGTGCTGTCATCTGCTGCCTTTTCCCAGGAGCTAACATCATCAACACTAACTGCTCAGCAGCTCACACCCGCCAGGCTCTATGCTGCAAGATGTCTGTAGAGTACGACAAATTCATTGAGTCTCAGAAAAAGTAAGTGCAAGGTGATCTGACCTGAGCAGACTGTTAATTAAGTGTTAACTGTTAGAGTTTTTGATTACATTTCAAGCAGTTGATTGCAAGGCAACCATCACAACGCACATTCACTTACAAATGAAGATACAACGCTGACTCTGTGTGTGTCTGTGTGTTTGTTTTACAGGTGGTTCTGTCATGTGGATGATGATAACTATGTGATCCTGCCTAGCCTGCTGCATCTGCTCTCCTCCTACCACCACAGCCAGGATGTGTACCTGGGCCGGCCCAGTCTGGATCATCCTATAGAGGCTGCAGAGAGGGTCAAGAGTGACGGATCGGTAAGTCAGCTTACACCTTTATTAGTAGTTTCTGGCTCCACTAACTGACAAATATAGGAGTGAGCAATAAAGCTAAATCCAGGCTTCAGAATGTTAACTGGGTTATATTAGTATTCCACCCCTAACAGCTGGCTGATCCTTTCTCATTTCAGGTGTCTGTCAAGTTCTGGTTTGCCACAGGTGGAGCAGGTTTCTGTATCAGCAGAGGTCTGGCACTAAAAATGAGCCCATGGGCCAGGTAGGACATCAAGGATTAGGTACTGAACTAATCTTTGAAGTGAGCCAGGGTACTCATTTTGTTGCATGTAGTGGTAGAAAATGAGGTTCCGCATAGCATATAATATGGCTTAGATGCATAGTGAACTAAAATGGAAATGGGTTCTTTCTTCGCCCCCATTGTTTAATTCACTATGTATTCTTAAATGTTAACACAAAACAAACCCAGGGAAATTACCCTAACATCCATGTGGCGAAGTTGTAATTGGAGTGCTATCCTAGTCTTTCTTTATTATATTACTAAAAACATTAAGGATCCAGCACCCTGCCTTCAGGTCTTATTGTGAGTTAGGTGTGTTGTTGTTATCAATCATACAAGCAGAGTCTTTGTCATGGTGTTTGGAAAATGTTTATCACTGCATGAGAGAGCAGGGGGTTGTGTTCATCATTGTTTCCATGGACACAGTGAATAAACAAGGCTGCACAGACAGGCATACATAGTCAAAATGTAACATACATGTTAACAGTTGGATTTTAAAATCATTCATTTACCTGGCAGAGTGGGTCGTCCACTAATCTGATGGTTGTTGGTTCGGTTCCTCCTGCCACGTGTGAAAGTATCCTTGAGCAAGATGCTGAACCCCAAATTGCTCCTGATGCTGTGCATTGGTGTGTGAATGTGTATGAATGCATTAGTTTCTGTTTGATGGTCTTTACCATCACTGTGTGAATGTGTGTGAAAGGGTGAATGTGGCATGTAGTGTAAAAGTGCTTTAAGTGGTCGGAAGACTAGAAAGGCGCTATGCAAGTACAGGTCCATTTAACATTGCCATGTCAAATATAGTCAAAGAAAATCTTGTAAGAAGTATTCAATTTTGAAAGGGAAACTGAAATAAGTTGCAGACAGGCTTTGTAGGCTGAAACTCTGCCCCGGGCTTTCAGTTTGGGGAACTTCATCAGCACAGCGGAGAAGATCCGACTACCAGACGACTGCACCATCGGCTACATCATTGAAGCACTGCTGGAGGTGACCTTAACACACACACACCTCTTCCACTCTCACCTGGAGAACCTACAGAAGCTGCCCACCGACACTGTGCTGGAGCAGGTGAGTGTGTGAGTGTGTGTGTGTGTGTGTGTTGTGTGTTGTTGCCAGTATGAAATGACATTTCAGACCTTGAGCAAGTGTGGTAGTGAACCCTATAATTTTCAGATGTGACATAGATTTGTGCAGCAGAAGCCATTCCATTAATTAAAAAAAGTTGAACTGTGTATATTTGTTTGTTTTGCAACAGGTGACTCTTAGCTATGGAGGCTTTGAGAACAGAAGAAATGTGGTTAGCATTGTTGGGGGCTTTTCACTGGCTGAAGACCCCACAAGGTAAGCATATTGATACCAAAACACTGCAATATTGCTCTTTTGCTCCCCCATACACTGCACTCGACCATAGTTCTGTTCTGCATTTATTATCATACACTGTATCTGTGAGACAAGCTAGGCTTAAACTATATTTTATTTATATATTTAAAAAAGCTTTGAGTTTCTCAGCTTGTTGGAGAATTTTGCTCAGTGTTCTCGTAGTGTAGAGTTATTTATGGTACTTTTACAGTCTGTTTAATTACGTTGGGGAAATTATATAATGTAGAGATTTAGCACTGTAGTGTAGTGCAATGTATACAAAATGGCCAGTATGTCCCAGTCATACACGAGAGTTAAATATGCATGGAAATGTATTGCATTCACTTGTAAGAAAATCTACTGTTTTCTGAATTAATGACTCATTATCTCATAATTCTGAGATCATTTTTCATGATAAAAAAACAAACTCTGCCCTGTTTTCTGAATTAAGTAATCCTGACCCAAAACCCCTAACACTGAGGCCTTAGGCAGCCCCCAGCAAGCTCCAGCTGACCAATGCAGGGCTCTGTTTCCCCTCGCCTTTAACTCCTGGTACTTTGCTGGTGCACGCTGTGGGCATGGACCACACCGACCAAGGTTTTTCAAGTGAAGACAAAATGCATCCATAAATATGTGATTAAAAAACCATGGCAATTAACATGCTACTATAACAGCCTCCACTCTTCTGGGAAGACTTTCCACAACATTTTGGAACCTGGTTGCAGGAATTTTCTTCATTTCAGCCACAAGAACATTGGTGAGGGTCAGCAACTGATAAGGTGTGGCTCACAGCCAGCCTTCCAGTTCACTACAAAAGTGTTAGATGAAAGTTATGTTTTGCCACAGCTAACTGGTAAATCTGTGCTGTATGATGCCGGAACAATATCCCTTCATTGAATCTAAAAGGCCCAGATCAAACCAAGAAAAAACAATCTAGATGAGAGGTTTTTAAAGGATGTGTTGAATTGTCAATTCTACACATTTTTTAATCCCTTTACCTAAGTCACCTAACTTGATTTACCTAATGTTCTCTGGGAAGTGCTGAGCACTTGACATTTGGTTAATAACTGACTCTCTTCTCTTCCCTCCCTGCAGGTTTAAGACTATCCACTGCCTTCTATATGCAGATACTGAATGGTGTCCAAAACTCAAACACCGCCACAAAAACTGAAAGACACTATGTTTTCATCCAGCAGCACTGATACCTGCTGAACCTTGGTCCCACTGTCTCTTCCTGCCATGTTTGGACCCAGCAACGGTTAGCTGGAAATATTTGATGGATGCTTTTATCCAAAGCAACCTCACCTCACGCTTCATGAATGCACAGTGCTGTTGATTTGACAGGCAGAACTCATGAAGTCAATAAGAAGTGTAGCCAAAGAATGACTTTTTCTAAATAGTTGAGCGTGGATGAAGTCACAAGTGACCCCAGTCGAAATCAGCACTAACCTCAATGTTCCTCAACAGAGTCATATGATCATTTAACCAAATTCATACATTAATGCCATAGCCATTGGGTAGAAATGAACTAAAAAAATAAAATTAATTCAAGCTGCTGAACGTAATCCACGGTTTCTACTAAGCTCAGCTACTAAGTTCAGTCCACCATTAAGGCATATTCGCACTGGTGCAGAAACAACTTTTGTGCTGCCTTCATTTATGGAGCTCTGCATGGATGTCCGCACTAAGTTCAAATCTGCGCTGCAATTTGTGCGCACAGCCGATCGATCTTGACAGTAAATTTGTGTTTCTGAATTTCCAGAACTGTACAATCAAACATTGGCCTCATATTGAGACCAGGCCAAACATTGGCACACAGATGCAACTACCAGGTTTGTTACAGAAACTGTTTGAGTCTCTGAAACATGGCAATCTACTGCAAGCAATATTAGCATTGTAGCTAAGATTGGTGTAGCACTGTTTTGTTGGCTCAGCAGTAGTATGAAATTCTCACTTTGTATTTCCAGTTTGCATCATAGAAGGACTATGGATTTTGTCAACTATTTCTTACAGAGCAGTTAATAAAAGGATCCCATCACAGTCAGTATGGAGGAGCGATTACAGCAGTCTTTTAAAATATAAATGAACACGTTTAACTTGTATTAAGACAGATTTGGTAGAAGACCTTCCTACTTCCAGCCTTTATCATTGAATTGATAAAGGAAAAATTAGTTCAAATATTCCCATTCATCCATTGTGGTTTAAAGGCATACTATGTAGGTAGGTAAAAACAATGTATAGACTCATACAACATAATCCCTCTCAGTCATCACTTGTGACCCACTAGAAGTTCGTGGCAGTGTCTGTACCTGCAGAGATTATTTTCTGATTTTGCTGTGTGGAGGATGTTTTGGGTGTCAACTTTTGGTCAGCACACAGGGTGAGGTTGGGTAAAAACATAGCAAGCAGATTCCTGTGTGGAGATAGGTCTGGCAGTATTGTGTGGATGTGCAATCAAATGTTTTATTTCTTTGATTTCGGCAATGGCGCTCCCTCACTCCACGTTCTACAGTCACTGCTTGACCCAGGGTGAAGGGGCCAAATTGTGTGTTTTTATCATCATTGGGCTAGATTACTGGCCAAGGCTACAGAAGTGCATGAATTATATAGTAGAATAATAGAGTGTAAAGGAAGTCAGTGCATTTACAGTTCCTGCTTTGATATTCATGTTTTCCAGACAGCTAACTTTTACTCTGAAATGTAGTGGCTCTTTGGCTCAACCGAAGACGACCTCCATCTACTAGAAATAGTTCTGAAACTCCACTCTGTATGTCAGTGCCATGCTCCTTCCAAGTGGAAAAGCATGCTACAGTATTTGAAGGACCCCACAGTATTATCATTGCCTTGAGTTCCATACTCAACAGTTTATGAGGACTTGGATGTGTCCGTATTTAATCAAAGGGCTCATCCACAAACCACTGACTCTTATTGTTTTAAAGTTAATTTCTCCACTTTATTCTCTTTTCATGTTACCACACGGTTAACATAAGAGAACGTAAGATGGTTCCTTTGGAAGGAAATATTGTTGAGGTACTTTTAAAGAGTCTGATTAAAATGTATTGAGATTATTGATTGACCGTTTTGGTCTCAAACATGAACAGCATCGATGTTTAATGTGACCAGATATGAGATTATGTTTGAGTGATTGACAGGAAACCTCTGTGGAAGGTTTGTCTGCTGCACACATTTATTTCAGATGCCTTCATATTCTCAGCCAAATACCTTCTCCTTGTATTAGCCTGTTTCTAACAGGCCCATTATATAGTTTTGCACTACTTTGATCTTGTTATTTCCTGTATGTTACTGACTGGAATTAAATTTGACAGATTTAGTGTAAATATGAGTAAATTTTAAGTAATTTCCCCCAGGGATTATTAAAGTATTTCTGATTCTGAAATTTCATTATGTATTCTTTGTTTGCGTATGTTGTAGTTTCAGCTCTGCATACACTTCTTTAAGGTGGAGCTACTCTGGAGGCAAAGATAGTATAGGAGTTTGACTTCAGTGGAGCCAAAGATTGCTATGAAATTTGATGTGGATATTCATGCTCCCCAGAGGATGGTGGCGTATAATTTAAGTGACCCATGACCAACCCAAATTTAAGTGAAAACATGTTAGATATGAGCAAAATTACAAAAAAGAAGTAAACTAATGTGGCTGCCAGTAAAGCAAAAAGTCTTTTAAATGAGATCAACAAGGCTAATTTCAAGAAATTCTTATTAATACTCTGGAGCGCTGCAGGAGTGAGTCCCAAAACTCAGAACAGAGTTAGCATTTTAGCACCTTCAGTTCAGGGTTTTTTAAATGGGATTTTGGTTAGGTGCCAGAAATAAGGTCTGTGGTTAACACAAGCTTAACAGATTTTCATGTTTTGCTCTACGACATAAAACACATCAGTAAATACCCCACCTGTGAATGTTGAAGCTTTTACTTTACAAAGGTGGTTAACAAGCGGCTAAATGAGACCACAGAGGTTGTCTACTCACTAGTCCGCCATTACAGCTGCATTGTGTTAATACTAGCACGCTAGCAAACTATTCTAACTCAAACTTTACAACTTGTAAGTTTCACAATTATTTTCTGCAATAATTCAAAATCCATCTGAAAAATCTCATTGGCTTTTTGTCAAAGGAACCTTGTCTCACACTCCTGGCAGTAAGGTGTTATTACACAAACACTGTCAACGCATACTTATGACATTACATAACACTCATAGGCCTGGAAAGTCCTAGACTTGTCTTCAGAAATAGTTACAAAAACTGCAGTAATCCATTATTTAAAGCACACTCAGAGGAAACCTTTCTCTGACACCTCTAGGGGATATTGCCGCAGAGAACAGATTTAAAAATCTGTGAAATATAAAGAGGTTTACTTGTTGGTAGGAATCTTAATCAGCATTGTGTGAACTTGTTTAGCAAGGGCTTCAATGTAATGAATGTTAACTATATGCCGTTCTTACATTTTAACCATCTTCAAAATGTGGCTTGCTCAACTGTAATTGGAGCACACAAAAAGGGGCAGGAAGGGTCGATTGCAATCACTTAAGGGCTCCTCTGACTTTTCATCAGGTCATCATCAGGTGAAATTTATAATTTGTCCAATTGACCTTTTTCACAGCAGCCATTCAGACAAAATTAAATACAAAATTAATGTTATTCCTGTCATTTAGTGCTAATTGGCAAATGTTAACCTGCTGACAAGCTAAACCAATGAACATGGTAAACATGCCTGTTTTCACCATATCCCACATCACCCTTGTGAGCATTTAAGTACAGCCTCAGAGTAGTCATGTTTCTAGCTACGTAACATTACACTAGAATCAGGTGAAAAGTTTCCTTCTCTAGAAACTAACTGAAGAAATGCCTCACTAGCCACAGCCATATTGTTTCCTAAAACAATAAATAAAACTACAAATGCTCATTATAAAATAGAAAAGGAAGTCCTATGCAGACCGCTTTTCCTTCTTTGCACTTGACCAGTTTTCTGACTTGTAAACTAACCGTACACACTGCTTCTTTGGCTCCACGCACTCAGCTTATCCTAACCAGCTGCAGTATTTCTGCCTGTAAAAAGTATTTGTGTGAAACACCTGTCTACCTTTTTGCACACAAGACTAGAATCCAAAATCCAGAGCATGTGTCCTGCTGCAGGTCGGTGGGTGACACTGAGTGAGAGTTGTGTTTTTGTAAACTCTGTACCGCTGATGTATTATTGTGTGGTTTCAATAAAAATAAACTCCTTTCTGCATTCTCACTTGTTAAACTGTTTTTATTGTTGATTTGCTACCTCGTCACAGAGTTGATGTATGCATCTGTTTAGTTTGGGTCACTGGACAGAACATCATGTAACCAAACAAGCTCCATTGCAAAGTTAATGACATCATGTATAAGTGCAATAAAACAGATTTAAAGGAGGGCGTTTCACTCATCCTCCTGGGAGCTGCCTCTGTAATGAATTAACCCCCTGTTAGACAGGCAGATGAGCTCACTTGAGATAAACACTGGAATACATATTTAATTTAATGAGGTTGATGGAGAACAGTGATTTAGTGCTGCTCCCATATCACAAACTGGGTGGATGTGGATGAAGAAAAGGTTACACTTGTGTGTATACATATTTGTGTGTGTCTGTAAGGCATGCTTAACTAAACTAAAAGCTGAAACTAGGTTTGAAAAAACATTTTAGTTACCTAATTTAAAAAACAACTAGCAAACAATGTATTATCTGAAATAATATTTTTTTTTAATTATTGAGACTGGGACGTCTACATGACTGAGTTAATGTGTTTATGTTGTAATATCCATTCTGAACTAACAAATCCTCCCATATTATAATAAAATAAAATTACTTTGTATTTGCATTTGGGTGGCTGTGGCTCAGAGGTAGAGCGGGTCGTCCCCCAATCGGAAGTTTGTGGGTTCGATCCCCAGCTCCTCCACTTGTCGAAGTATCCTTGAGCAAGATACTGAACCCCAAATTGCTCCTGATGCATAGCATCAGTGTGTGAATGTGTTTCTGTTCGATGGACTGTTCGATGGACTAAAAG
>JAGRRF010004921.1:21934003-21947759 GCA_019097615.1 Morone chrysops
GTGTCCTGAGATAACTTCTGTTATGAATTGGCGCTATAAAAATAAAACTGAATTGAATTGAAATTGAATTGAAAACTAATTTGGATTGGTGTCTTCCTGTGAGGAGATTTAATGGTAAACACTGGAGCTATGATAAATACTAATAGTACACAGTATGTAGTGCATACTGATTTTCATAGTGTACTGTTTTGTCAGTACACATAAAATCACTACTAACAGGATATCATTCTTTTTAACTGCTTCCGGTGTTCACTGGTGAATGGATCCATACTGTTTGTCTATCTGCCTTTAATAAACTATTCACATCTTCTTCTGTTATCGACATATCTGGCTCCCTCTCACAGTGCGCCTCCATCTCCCCGGTGTGTGTGGACCTGGCGGACTGGGGGGCCACGGAGGCGGCCCTGCAGGACATCGGCCCCATCGATCTGCTGGTGAACAACGCTGCCTATGCCAGCCTGCAGCCCTTTCTGGAGGTCACACATGACCAGTTTAACCAGTAAGACAAAAAACAGATACTGCAACACCAAATCCAGCACAATGTAGACCAGATATGAGCCAGACTACACTGGTCCATCTGTTTATTATGTTCTATGGTGTCTTTCATCTCCAGCTCATTCGATGTGAATGTGAAAGCTGTGTTGCATGTCTCCCAGGTACAGTAATAACTCCATTTGCTCTTTGCTGTTCTTCTTTTTGTTGTAAACTGACCAAATGTAGATCAGGACCTGAAATGGGCCAGTATGCCAGTACTGAGTATCGCACATTTGATTTTTGTCCAATTAAGTACCCTTCTTGTTTCATACCACCACCTCTTCGTGGGTCTAGTATGTATCCCTAAACACCCCACCCTGTTTTTTTTCTCCGTCCGGCATTCCGCGTACTCCCGCCCTATTCTGCCTCCGATTAGCTGTTTGGTTCATCGACATATAAAAGATGGTCGTCATGCCACATTCATGTTACTGACTGAACACGCTATATCAGCGATGGCTGTCAGAATGTAGAGTTATTTAAAACTCATTATTAAAAAAATATCACTTACAAAACCTTTCAATTTAAATGTCTGCTTAATCAAACTGCTTCTGTTTAGTCAAACGGAGCTCTGTGTCTTTGTCTCTGGTCAGATAGTGGCTCGTGGTATGAAGGCCAGAGGATCAGGAGGCTCTATTGTCAACTTGTCCAGCCAGGCATCACAGTGTGCCCTAAGAGACCATGCCGTCTACTGTGAGTACTAGAGGAAACAGCTTGTGGCAGAATTCACCTGGAGCCTCTCATAGGAGAAAATTATTGAAATGAAAGTAGCTGCGAGAGGTGTTCTGTACATGTGCAAACCAAATCTTAATGGAATCACTGTCTGCTAAAAGTCACTGACTGAATCAGTGGCTTTTAGCAGTGGTGGTTAAAAGCTTACTAGAAGAAGCCAAAGAAACATTTTGGTGTGATTGCAGACAGCTAACAGCTAAACTATTAACCGTATAAACAGTGGGGTCATTCATGGCCTGTTAAAGCAACACTATGTAAGATTTTGGTTACCACTGTGGTAAATATGGACACGTGTATTTGTTATGATTACATTACTAATGATCAAAACAAGTGCAACAACAAAACATAGCAAGCCGACTAATATTACTGAGTCCAACAGCTAGAAAGCCAGCTCGCCGTCTGTCTAATTAAAAATTATCTAGTTTTTTTGTCTTCAATAACAGAATGAATTGATTTTCCATCGCACATTAAAATCAAATCACAATTCAGTGAGGAGGTGTATTGCATTTCAGTATTGTCCTGCAGGGGGCACCATAGACCTGCCAATAATAAATACAGAGCGTTGATGTGGAGGGGGGGTAAAAGGGAGCTTTTTTTGTTTAAAAGGAAGATGCATCATCCATGCCAACATGAAAAAACAATCAACTGTCCAATCACAGCCTTGGAGGCAGGACTTTGGGCATGGCTTATCCGTGACGGTGAACTGATGTCAGCTAGTAATGGGCAGACCAACTCTTTTCACAGAATTCCTTTGAGTTGATACATGTTATATGTATCGAACCTTTTGAGTTTTTATCCTTTTTCCAAATATGGCCTCAGTTTCTACATGACATAGTATATGCATGTTTGACAGCTAGTGCTGCCTGCCCCACAAAACTTCTCTTAAAAGGCAGTACCAGTCATCATGTATAAGTGTACATTAATAAGAATAAAATGTTCATTTTAATGTATTGATTTAGTATCCCACTTGTAGGTAGGCTATGTACAGTAGACAATTTAGGGGAGATGCCATACCCCTTGTTAGCCAAATGACCAAAATGCTCGTTGTTAACTTCTAGCCATCCATCCTCTCCATTCCCTAGTAGCAGGGAAAGTACAGGGGCAGAGGGGTTTCCATGCTCATATTTAACAGCAAGGTCTTTGTGTTTTCTGTCATTGTTCAGGTGCCACTAAAGGAGCTCTGGACATGTTGACTAAAGTGATGGCCCTAGAGCTGGGACCCTACCAGGTGCCCTCACGCTTACACAGCACGGCATCTTTCCTTGATATTATTTTGGCTCATTAGAATTTAAAGTAGACTACATCTAGTTCTACATCATTCATTGATGATCAGAAAAATAAAGTCTAGAAAAAGTAGTCTAGACATGTTCTACTTCTACATCTGTTATAAAATAGAATTTGATTAAATCTATTCAAATAGATTTTCTCTATAGTACAATCATTTTATCCCCTCTCACTATAATTCCTGTACACTTGGCCTGACTTGCTCTGCTATGAGCAGTAGCTTATTGTGGTTAATGTTAGGTAATGTTGGCAAACAAGTATTAATGAATATTATTAAAGTACTACTAAATTAAATTATTTTAACCCATTCAACACCCAATTATGTTACAAATGCAAACAATTCTGCTATAGTGGATTTATGGTCTACATGCACTCATAAATCATAAACAATAAAAGAAATGATTAAAAAACTTTGTTATGCCCTGTTTTTTCTGTCCATTTCAATGGCTAAACTTAAATGTACCTTACATGTGCTCTTTGCCTTATGGTCGGCCATGTTGCTGTAAATGGGGGTGTGGCTCTACTGCAGTCCTCTTTAGATGATGTGGAACACTATGATTGGCTTATAGACATTTAATTAAACAGGTTTGTTGATTTGGCTGGAGTCAGATGACAATAATCAGTGATCAATTCAATACATCTTATTAATAAATAACATTTAAAAAGCTAAAGTAAGGAGCTGTTTAAGCACAGAGTAAGGATCTCAATGGTACTCTCACTGATGGATGTTGGAATTGTTTTAACTGAAATGTTGTGTTCTGATCAGATCCGTGTGAACAGTGTGAACCCCACTGTGGTGATGACAGAGATGGGTCGCCTGGGCTGGAGTGAACCCGAAAAAGCCAAGACCATAACGTCTCGCATACCCCTAGGCCGCTTTGCAGGTCAGACACCATAGCCTGTGTACACACTATTGACACAGCAGGCGACAGCAGTTGGTTTATCTTCTCAGGAGATTGTACGGCAAATACACAGATTCTCTTTTGATTCTTCCACTCTGTAATACAGTGACATGTAATTTCAGATCCATCTTTTGTACAGCTTGTATGCATTAGGTTAAAGGGAAGGTGCACCATGGAAAGGTTTCCAGTCCATCTGGTTACTACCTGCACATCTTAAAGGAATAGTTCAACATTTTGGGAAATATGATGATTTGCTTTCTTTCCCAGAGTGACGAAGAGACTGATATCACAATACTGTATATAGGATTTTACATGGAATTTCTCCCAGCTACATTCACAGCTATTATAAGAAATCATAACACAAGAACTAGTGTAACAAATCTTAATAGTTTTTTCGTAAGAGTTTGTGTGATACAGTATTCTAGTTAATATCCTGTTAGAATTACTAATAATGTAATTATTAAATTAATTAATTACATTTCAAAGTAATCTGACCAAATCCTGGTTATATCTCAGTGTGTCTAATATATCAGTCTCTGTCTTGATAAAGGTTGGTGGACAGTGTAAACACCAATGACAATGAGGGGGAGTAAGTCCTGGACTATATCATTCTTTATCATTGTAAGCAGGAGCGGAGCCAGACCTTGGGGTGTCTGGGGAGATTTTTTACCCATTTACAGATGCTATATGCTGCTATTTTTTCAACCCATTTGTGATAATAAAATGCCTAAAGACAAAAACATGATAAAAAAATCTCCATTGTTTTCCAATTGTCTTTATCATTCAAGAACACAACACATGTTGAGGATGACTAATTTTCACTCCTGCCACCTACAAAAAGGCTAAAGTTCTTATTCTTCTATAAGTATTTTCAAGTTGCATAACTTGGTGGAATTTGGTATGAACAGCATTACTAATCTTCAAACCTATTTTTCTTACATTATGCAAGAGTAGAGTTCACAGAATGAATGTTTAGCTGACAAATCTGCTACATGTGAACCCATCCCATAAAACTCTAATAGATGGCCATATTTCCCCACTAATAGAACTTTTGCTGAAGGGAAATGACACAAGGTTAAAGTTATTTTAAAAGCCTAAAACATTTGGGGTTTCTGAGAAAACATTTTGAGCTGGAGCTTCAGAATTATCCGTTTCCCCCTGCTTTCAGTCTCCATGCTAAGCTAGGCTAACTATGTCCTGACTCCAGTTGTGCGCTACACACATCTTCCCATCTCACTCTTATCATGAATAAAATTGTGGACTAGTTCTTGAAATTTAGGTTGTGCTTCTCTTTACAAAAGACACATGGAGGGTGGGCTCCCAGTGCTCAGCTTCCACACAGAGTTCATACCAGGGTGCTGAAAAGGAGGCGGACAGCTGATTTAGATTCAGGAATGTGGATTCCATCCTGGTTGTGGAACAATGGAGCAGCTCTTGTCTACCCATCCACATCATAGGTTACATGGACTTGAACAGAGATTATTATGTCCGCCTATAACTGGAGCTGCGTTCACATTATCTGCAATGAAGTCCAGCACGTTCTTGTGTTGGACTCTTCCAAGGCTGTGCCTTGTCACCAAAGACTGTAAACACATTTAAAGATCACAAATAGCAGCAGCAAAACAGCTACTACAACTACTTCATTCTGCACAGTGAATGTCAAACATCACTGTAGGATCAAGAAAGAAAACAATTTTTGACTGGAGGGGGACTTTAAATCTAGTCTTATTGTGAGCATAGGTATAAACTAAATGTCTCCAGTGCTGCAATTATGCAGTGTATACATTAAATGACACTTATATATATTAACATAAAATGTTTACCTTAAGTTTAACTGATCTTCCTGTGTGTCTGTTTGCAGAGGTGGAGGACGTGGTGAATAGTATTTTATTTCTGCTGAGTGATAAGAGCAACATGACTAATGGAGTCACTCTGCCGGTGGACGGAGGCTTCCTGGCCTGCTGACCAACACAAGCACAGCAACCATCTGCTCAAAGGAAACACATACTTTTTCTTATCAACTCACTGCATTATAAGAATAAACATAGATCAGTTTGTGTCAGTAATTAAACTCAACCTCTAATTTCCCTTTGTTATCTGTCCTTATTTATATGTATCTAGTGGTGAAGTTGCAGGTTGCAACCAACAGAATACCATTTGCTTTCTAAGCAAGTAGGAGAAACTACGGTGGCTGTAAAACTTGCAAAAGTCCCTATCTTGAGCCAGTGTTTGGTTCGTCCATTCTGGGATACTGTAGAAACATGATAGTTCAACATGGTGGACCCCACCATAAGAAGACCCAGTATTAAATATGGCTCATTCTAACCTAACAAAAACATCATTCTTATTTTCAGGTGATTATACACTAATAAAAACATACCTATGGATATTATATTCCAATACTGACAAAAGATCATCTGAAATGTTACGCACTGGACCATTAAATTATTTGGTAATAAGTAAAGCTGTCCACTAATTTCTTTTTTTTTATGTGTAACTAGGGGCTGTTGTGAAAGAAAGAAAAGGTGAAGATTAAATTATGACAGTATGCAGATTACCTTACATATACATTTGTATTTAGTATACAAAAAATTGAAATATTTCACCACACAGACATGTGAAGTAATAAAAAATAAGACAAACAGTTGGAACAAGTATACAAGTCATCTTACATTACATACGTACATGGCCAATGCATTTCATCATACAGCCTCTCCTAAGAATTACAGTGGGTCAAATAACCAGATAACTTCCATGCAATAGTAGATTAGAATTTTTCGCTGTGTTTCTGAGCTACATTTTGACACCTTAGCTAGGCAGGACCACACGACATGATTCAACCACAGTTTGCTATGCCAACCAAAGACAGCGTAACAGACTGGACTGCAGTGCTGCGTCTCACCACGCAGGGGAGACAGACACACTGCAGGCCTTGCAACCATACAGAAATGCATTTCATAAAGGTGCAATCTGCACTGTTTGCCACAATGACAAACTCCACAAAGATTGGCCCCTTTATTGTACACTGTTAGCAACACTTCTAACTTCAACATGAGTGACTATAATCCCTTTAGGTTGAATTGTTTTAGAGCTAAATATTCAGGTACATTTAGATAGATATTCATAATGCATTCCTTTTCTAAGGATTATTCTGTACATCACTAGATGTCATTAATATCCTTTTTTTTTTCTTTCTTTATGTCCACAGATTGTTGAAAAGTCTTGTGTATTACTACAATACAATATGAAATAGTACCAAAAACTGGACACTAAAAAACTTGGCTTAAAACAATACTGTCTTTTATGCACTACCCCAAACTGTCAAACAAAGCTGTCTCACTGATACCGACACATACTCGTCCACACACACAAACAACCAGCGTTCATATACACGCCTGTGACACACACACACACTCTCTCTGACTGACACACACACACACACACACACAGGAACAGAGACAAGATCTAAACAATGGGATAAATTAAGACAGAATATTTTAAGACCCATGCAAGCTTCTCCACCCCCAGAGGCAGAACTCAGGCAGCAAGGTTGTACAGCCCCCATGTTTGGCATGCTCGTCTGTCACATGTTCACAGTTAGATAAAGTTACCCAAAGACACTTGACTGAGATCAGATGTTTGTCCAAAGGAAGAACACAACCGTGTTTTCACCATAAAAGTATAGCACACATTGGAAACAACATTCTAGCAACAACTTAAGGTAATGTGACAAAATTATCTTAACTCATAGTACAAGCTTTTTCCAGAGCCGTCAACCACATCTCATAGCTCATATCACATCTCATAAGATAATATTGATGAGTATTCAATATTATGATTTATTTTGCAGCGTTTTGCTGCATTTTTCAGCAATTGTTGGTGTGTTCTTTATACAATGAATTTTTCCTAAATTACAAAATAAAAAAATTACAGTATATCACATTGTTTACAATAAAACCTCTGTATTGTGATACATATTGTCAGATTTTTTCCAATACAGAAGAAGAAGAAGAATCACCCAAAGAAGTCTTCACCATCAGATACGGTTGAAAGCTTGCACAAAAGGAAGACCATTTTGTCCAATTACAATTCTCAAGTTGAGCTGGAAGATAAATTATTGAGCTTGTAAATAGCAGTTTGCAGCCATATCTCGTAGTCTTCGACTGAGCTGCTGATCAGGCGGCAGGATTTGGCTGAAAGCTAGGGTGAAACCGAGTAAGTGGACCTGATAACTGAGAGACAAACGGCTCTTCACAAGGTAAAGAATGAGCCATCACACTCAGACTAACGGCTAGTTTAGGACTAATGATTTGTGCAAGGCTAAATGAGAAAAGCTAGAAATGAAGAAAACGTGTGAAGAGTTCAGAGTGTCTGGAGTTAAAAGTCACCACTCGTACTTTTGACTGCTATTTAAATCTTATACTAGGTCTTTTCCATATAAATTCTCTATGATTCCTATCAGTATCAGTAACATTGTAGTCACTGAGGTAATTGCTGAGAAAATGAGGATGCAGCTGGTAACTTTTGTAAAAATAACTTGCTGAAACTTTCACTATATCCTGACAGTAGTACATGAGACAGATAATCTGAAAAAAAACAGGTTACTTTACTACTGTTAGGATATAGTGAAAATTTCTGCAAATATGACAAAAAGTTATTTTTATAAAAGTTACCTACTGCAGCTTTAAATCACTGATTTGGTAATAGGCAACATACAAGCATAAAACATAGATAATGAAAGTCTTAAACTGCAAGATAGGGCTTCAAGATTAAGGACAAAAGCTGGAGTTGCTGTAAAGCACTTTCTTGACTCGTTCTCAATTACCTCTGTGAGTACAGTGTTATTACTGATTGGAGGGTTATAACTATGAAAATAAACTGGAACTAAAGTGAAAATAAAACTACATTTTCATTTAAGACACCATGCTCTATTTGTGAAATTTAGTGAATGCAAGCAGTAGTATTTAGTTTTTACTGTCAGGTTCCAACAGATTTCTGTGTGCATGCCAGTAGTAATGTGTTTTGTCTCCACATGCTGATCTTAGATCAGGCACTGAGGGTAACTTCTGACCTGAAGGCGTATTCACAGTTCACTTTCTATCTAGTCAACACTGCATTAATTCAAGCAAGCATGGCTGAGAATGAATAGATGTAGTATGAAGACAAGTAATAGAAACCTTTGTCAGCCCTCGTGGCAACTTGATGTAGTTCTATGCGTACAAAGTAGGTGGACAGTCAATGTCTTTCACAAAGAACCTATGAACCTATTCAGTAATGGTAAAAAAATCTGATTAAATATTGGTCTTGTTACCAATATCGCTTTGAAAAAACATCAATATAAAGAAAGCAATCTCAGCAGTGCACACTCACGCTCGCTAGTTTTCTCTCTCATCCTCTCAGAGAAGTAGTGGTTGTTGTACATGGTGATGTAGTGTAGTGTTTTAGCAGTGTTTCCTCCTCAGAACATGGTGCACCTCTTTCCCCTCTTCTTCACGGGCGGAGGGCAGAGCACGGCTCGGATGGCTTCGTCGAATACCGTCTTCAGGCCTCGCTGAGTCAATGCAGAGCACTCCAGGTACTTCACGGCCCCTGAGGAAGGGAGAGGGCATGATGGGAAAAAGATTTAAGCAAGGTTCAAATGAAGATGGTTCAAAACAGATTTGTTTCCACCTTAGGGCATTAGGATGCTTCAAATAAAGTGCTTTAAGTCCTTTAACAACACCTGTTACATACATAGTATGACTCTTCCTTTGTCCCACCTAAGTGGCAACCTCTGTGGCTGCATTTAAGCCAACATGGAAGTAAAAAAAAAATTGCAGTTCCTCAAACAGACACTTCAGGCTGGCTACAGAAGTGAGCCAATCTCCATAAGGCCCCATATTAATATGCCCAACTTTACAGCAGAAATAAACCCTGTACAGGGGTGAATTTCTATATAACTCACCTGTTTAAATTATATTCCTGCTTAAAGTTATGTATAATTGAAGGTGTGGCTGCTTTGTGTAACAGGTGGGTGCTGTCATAAGCGGTTGTATTCAGTAACCAGGCTTCATTCAGCCCACCTCAGCTCCACCTCTTTGCCCACTTTTGGATTAGCAAGGACTTCAGAGATGGCAACGGCCATAGCCGACCACACCAAGCCTCACAATGGCTCCGCAGGAACCTTTGGGTGATGTCACGGTGACTACGTCCATTTTTTAATAATACACAATTCTATGGATACAACATCTTAATTGGTGAACCTTAGAGGTGTTGGCAGGTGTATTTTTTAACTTTGGATGGAGCCAGGCTAGATGATCTTTTTTTTAACAATTTCTTGAAGACTTGAGATTTGAGGGCTCTTTAGTTTATCATTCATACCTCAATAAGAAAATTTCTGTGCACGTGGCACACACAGCCTCACCAATCTCTCTTGCCATGGCCAAGCCCTGTGGGTAGGTGATGGGGGACAGCTTCTTGTCCCGCAGTCTCTCAATGGTGTCCTTGTCATCTCGCAGATCCAGCTTGGTGCCCACCAGGATGATGGGTGTGTTGGGGCAGTGGTGTCTCACCTCAGGGTACCACTGGTGCACCACACGCACACAAACACACGTACATATGCATATACAAAGGAAAAGTCAGTGCGAGAGGAGAGAGAGAGAGCAGTTAGCTGGATGCAGAGGCAGCGCAATGAGCGCCTTTACACGATGACACTGAACACACTCTTGTTGTGGAAATAAAAATAAAAAATCTGTCTGAATGGAAGCACAGTTGTATGAACACAAAACATCCTCAGGCAAAGTAACCTCCAATCACATCACATGATGAGAGAATTCCGTCAGACCAAAGCATACAGACTTTACAGAGGGAGGGTGGACCTTCAGGAAAGTGTGATTTGATGTGAGAGCATCTCATGATG
Organism: Morone chrysops; assembly: GCA_019097615.1. Taxonomy (NCBI): domain Eukaryota; kingdom Metazoa; phylum Chordata; class Actinopteri; family Moronidae; genus Morone; species Morone chrysops. Next base: position 21,944,351 of record JAGRRF010004921.1, read on the forward strand.
CTCAGCAGACCAAACCACAGCCGACCGCTACGCTCCCTCTGCAGAGCGCTTGGACTCGTTCGGACCTCGCCTTACAACACGTCTCTGTACTGCATCCACTGAAGGGGATCAGTTTAAACCTGGACTGTTCTAAGCCGAGGTCTGAGCGGGCGGGGCAGCAGTGTGATAAGCCAGGCGGAGCCATAGATGTGCCTCCTTGTGGTCAGACTCGGCATGGAGGGGGAGAAAGGGAGGGAAGGGGGGTCAGTCAGCGTACTGACCTTAGCTCGGACGTTCTCAAAGGAGGCCGGACTGACCAGGGAGAAGCATATCAAGAACACATCCTGGGAGAGAACCAGAGAGATGGCTAGTTGAGAGCGAGATCTGTATGCGTGTGAGGGAGTGTGTGATATTTTGAACTAAGGTCTATTTTTATTAAAAGCGTTCTTTATGAGAGAACTAACAAAATTAGTGACAAATTGATTAGATTGATTTAATTGATTGACTCAAGCTACTTAGAAAAAGAAGATCAAACTACTTTAAAGAAAAAAGATTAAATTGACAATGTACATCTGATATGAAATTATTATATATCATTATTATTATTATCATTATTTAAACAAAATATAAAACAAAAAAGTCACCCAATTAAGTTGATTGCAAACAGTACCCACTTGTTCACAGGCCATACCAAACCAAGTCCAAAACAAACCAGGTTTTGTTGGGGAAGCAAGTCAGTAGTTGTTTCCATCAACATATTTGATTTTTATGCTCATTTTGTAATATTAAATTAGGAAAGGTTGATGAAAATTAGGGCTGCACAATCAAAATATGATCAAAATCACAATATATAAGCTCAATATGCCAATGGCAGAAGCTGCAATGTTTTGATAAAAGTAAAACGTGTAGAAAGTACAGATATGTATACAAAAATGGAAGGAGTAAAAGTAGTTAGTTAAATAAATACTCAAATAAAGTACAGAAAAACTAGTCAAGTACAGTAATGAAGTATAGTAGTACTTCATTCCTTCCCACTGAGTTTAATTGCATGTAGTCCACAACTCCCCAACACTGAATATAATAAAACATGTAGGTATGACTTTGTTGAATTAACAACATGGAGAATGATGTATTCTTCAGAGTAAGTAGTAGTATTCATCTAGACTTATGCAACTTAACTGATCCTATTTGGTCTATCACTATAGAAATACAGTTTTTGTAATTTGAGGAATATTATCCATTTTGTTTTATGTAATTTAGTGATATTTAGATAGACTAAATATTTCCAAAGTTCTTTAACATACCTTGTATTAAAGAAGAGGACTTCTTTTTTTAAACTTTGAAATAAAATGTTCACATTTGGCCCTAATCCTCTTGCGTAAATACATATCTAGATTATATTAATTATTGTTGACATTGTTGTGAGAGTGGAGCATGCACAATATTACTTTATATCATTATGTATATGTGCATCATATTCCATGTTATGCCTTTATCTCTATTATTATCTCTATTATCTTGCCACCTGGTAGCAGGTGTAAACTTCTGGTAACTATTTCTAAATAAGAACTAGTGTTTTTGTTCAACATATTGTACAGTTTGAAGTTTGAACTAACAAAAAACTGTTGCAACTGGCTCTGAATGTGCAACAGAGAGCTCTGTGTTTTATTCTTGAAACATTGTTTAGCTGTCCTTTTAGAGGCTTCAGATAGAGCTGAGCATGTATTTGTAAATGCATGAGTGTATGTGTGGTTGGGGGGAAGGGTTTGGAATACCGTCTGTGGGTAAGACAGTGGTCTGAGCCTATCGTAGTCCTCCTGTCCTGCTGTATCCCAAAGGCCCAGATTCACTGGTTTCCCATCCACCATCACATTGGCAGAGTAGTTGTCAAAGCTGCAGGAAGGCGGACAGCACACTGAGTAAAAGGCAGTTAACAGAAAGGGAACGCACACCTAGTGGATTCTGTTGCATTTTCAAACGTATTTGTTAAGGGAATCGAATACTCAATATAGAGAGTAAAAACCAGAACTTCTAGATTCTGCTCCAAAAGTAAGAAAACCTCATTTTAAATTCAGTTCAATTTTATTTGTATAACGCCAAATACAACACAAGTTATCTCAGGAAGGTTTTCAAATAGACCAGGTCTAGACTGTACTCATTGTACAGTAATTTAAGTAAATTAAATCATACTGACATTAATTATTAATAGTAAGTCTTCAAACATTACCTTACTCGATAGTACTTTATGCACTTCACTCCTTATAGGTACATAAGGAGGACAAGTTTAATTTTACAGAGAAATCATGATATTTTGTTATAGTAATTATTGGGGGGCTCTTGTTCAGAGGAAGAGTGGGTCGTCCTCTAATCGGAAGGTTGTTGATTCGATCCCCGGCCCCTGCTGCCACATGTCATAGTATCTTTGAGCAAGATACTGAACCCTGAATTGCTCCTGACGCTGTGCATCGGTGTGTGAATGTGTATGAATGAGTTAGTTTCTGTTTGACAGACTTTGCCATTGCTGAGTGAATGTGTGCGAAAGGGTGAATGTGCCAAGTAGTGTATAAGCGCTTTGAGTGGTCGGAAGACTAGAAAGGCGCTATACAAGTACAGGTCCATTTACCATTTACCAATCCAGTACAGGAATATCATCAGTAAAATGTGTCAATATCCGTACTTGTAATTGTTTTATTTTTTCTTACTCTTGTGATTAACTCAATATTGATGCTGTTCTGTAAAGACTTTTCTAATTAATATAGCAACTTCTGATCTGATTCCAGTCCCCACTTCTTGTTTAAGCCCCACCCATTCAGAGAACATACGGATACGAATACAGATCATTTTGTTGGTTGAACTGATAAAAATATTGGTGTGCTCACTTAGTCCTAGTAATTATTATTTGTGATTAACTCAGGTGCACTTTTTGACTTGTTGACGAAGTAAATTGGTGGTATAGTATACCACCTGGTAAATAATTTTACTTTTCAGAAATACACTTTGACACTTTCTTGCTGAGACTCATATGAGAAGATCAATTCCAGTGTCATCTCTATCTGTTAAATGGTCTACAACCAGCAGCTGCTCAGCTTAGCTTGGCGTAAAGACTGGAGACAGGGGGAAACAGCTAGCCTGAAAAAAAATAGCACACCTCTAAACCTCACTAATTAACATATTACATCTCCCTACAAAAACTGAAGTGTAAAAACAACAAGTTGTGGATTTACAGAGAATACACCAGTACATTTCTTGCCTGAGGTTGCCAGGCAACCAGCGTAGGCAGGTAATCATTATTTCAGCCTGTGTGTGTGTGTGTGTATAAAAACAAAGAGTGAAAAAAACAATTTCCCCCTTGGGGATCAATAAAGTATATCTTCTTCTTCTTCTTCTTCTTCTTCTTCTTCTTAATCACTGCTCCCAGAAGAAATAGCCC
>JAGRRF010004921.1:22085109-22098280 GCA_019097615.1 Morone chrysops
CCGGGGAAGAAGTGAAGTTAGTTACATGCATTAATGGGACATGAGTGAGTGCAGAAAGAGAGGGAGAGGAAGAGAGTAGCTCACTGCATCATGGGAAATCCCCCGATAGTCTAGGCCTATAGCAGCATAACTAAGGGAAATCAATCAATCATCAGTGTATAAATGTGTCTGAATGGGGTGAGTGTGGCATGTAGTGTACAGTACATTGAGTGATCGAAACACTTGAAAGGCACTATATAAGTACAGTCCATTTACATTAGCTTCTTCTCTTAGCCTCAGGTCCATGTTCTCCACCCATTTTTGACTGTTGACTTAATTAAAGGGGCATGCCACCATTGTGGAGTGTGCTGGTGTTTCAGTAGCCCGTATAGCCAGCTTGAGGAGCTGTACAAGTAGAGTAAGCAGCTTCTAAGGGCCCTATGAAATCCCTCATACTGTTTTTCATTTGCATTTCCCACAAGAAACTGCTTTCAACACATTTCTTTAGGTTTCTTGGGATTTTAATTGTAGTTGATTGCTCTCCACATTTGCATTTCACAAAGGTCATCGTAAAAGTTGTAAAAGAGAGGAAAGGTTATTACTTAAAAGCCTTGTGTGCCTTGCCTTCTGCTAACACAGCATTCCTAATGCCACTCATATTATAATTAATGAAATTGTATAATGTATGAGAACACAGTACTATACATTTTCAGTTCCCTCTCAATTAGGTCCAAGGTTGTTCACATAATATGAAAAAACATTTTAGTTTACTGAAAAAACTAAGTAGACAAAAAAAATTTAAATGTAATTTTATTTAAACCTATTTCTGCCATTGTGACAGAAAAAAACAAATTCCGTAATGAGAAATGTTTTGACTTTGTGATACTAAGTCATTATGTTGAGATACTAAGTCAAAATATTGAGAAAGATTTTTTGCAGTGTGACCTTAAAGTGTAAACAGTCATACCAGAATGTATGTGACTTTTATGTCACTCTAGATCTACATGCCTCTCACTTCAGGACCATGACCTGTTCACACTGGAATCTGATATGGGCCACATTAAAAAAATAATGTAAAAAAAACAGATCAGATTTAAATAATAAATCTTAATTGGGGGCTAAGTCTTGCTGTGTGAATATAGCCTTTAGTGTCTCTCTCTGTTGCGTCGTCGTCCCCCCCCCCCACACACACACCCTCTCTCTCTCGCTGTTGTCCCCCCTCCTTGCCTCTGTCTCTCTCTCTGTGTTTGACGGCCAGTGAACTTGGTTGCGCGCCTGAGTTCACTGAGATGTCAGGGTCAGAAGCAGGTCAGCCAGCGCGCGAGCTGAGGGAGGAGAGACACAAACACGCGGCGCTTGTGCTGACTGCGCGCTCTCTTGTGTGTTTGGGGGCGGGGCCTGTGTGCCTGTGTGTGTGTGTTTTCGTGTGTTTTATTAAACTGCGTGTTCTGCCCCTGCAGTTAAGTATGACTAGTGATAATAGTAAACACAGATTAACAGATGTGTGTGCCTATGCCCGCATGTGTGTGTGAATTAATCAGCTGTAGTGTTGTGGTAATAACTTACCAAGTAATGTTAGTACTTACTATCCTTTTCTTATGGGTACTGTACTAATAAGATTGTATTAGACCCAATTGCATGGCTTATTTCACGTCTGAAAGGTTTTCGGTGAACAAATTTCATAATATAAGAGACAATTTCCAAACGAGCCACCATGTTGGCGTGGTTTGAAATCCTGGAGCAGAAAGCGTTTGTCAAATCAGGTGCAGCCAGGAAGTGGTTGCACAGTTGTAGAAGGGTGGAGCCTTTTGTAGGTCAATAGGACTACAAGCATCCAATGCCGTGAAGGAGCCCAACCCCTCACTTCCAAAAAGACCAATCTGGACACGTACCATCACTCACTCCTAACAGCAGTCTTTTAGTTGAAACAAAGACTGGTTTTAGACTAATTATTCCAATTCTCTACAACTGTAATGTTGTTATACTGCGGTTACCAGTAGACCCAAGAGCAGCAGGAGGGAGAGTGCAGGTGATTAGTACTGTGAAGTAGGGACTGAGATAAAACATTATCCTGTGGTACCTCTTACAAAATAATCTGACAAAAAGGGCGCTAACACCACATACCGTGCTGTTTAGCTAATTCTTTCCCTGTGAAAGCCCTAGTCCAGAAGGAGATCATCGGGTTTACAGTGAGTTTATGGAGCAGCATGGTGAGGTGTAGACCAAGGAATCATTATGCCCTGTTATTCCGCAGCGTTGTTCAGTATAAGCGTATGAATGTGGGAAAAACGTTTGTTCTGCTGTTAAGTCTGCAGTGGAAGTAGCAACAAAGCTAAATCAATGGCTGTGTAAAATGTCACACAAAACGTCTCTTTTACTTCTGGAACGTTGTTTGGTCCAGTGTAAAATGCCATTTAAAAAGGGCTATTCTTTACACTTGAACTTCCCTTTAACCACCCACCCTCCACCCCCTCCTTATCCTCCTCCCTGCTTTATCACACCTGAGCAACAGAATCCTGTTTCACACATTCGCATTGTGATGAGAAAAACTCACCAGCTACAGCCCAACCAGCTGGAAACCCATTCACCCTGAACATGCATCACCCGCTGCTGTCAGTAATAAAAGCAAATACAATGATGTCATATTTTCACTTTTTCTGTCAGACTGCAACAAGACAGGTTTTTAGAAAAGATGGGAAAGTTGGAATGTGTGTACGACCATCATTGTGAAGTGATTTGAGTGTCAGTAAGGCACACCCCAACCCTCTGGTTTTATTTAGTAAGTTTGGTTTTCTATTTCATATTTTATCTTCTATTTTTACACCTGTTGTTCCGTTCGGTCACATTTCTGATGTTATTCCCTTCACCCTTCACCAGCCCAAATAAAGTATACATTTTTCATTCAGATGTTTCAATTTTAAAAAAAGTCTACTTATTTAGATAGCTGTTTAATACTATTTTCTGCAAGTTTGATTTGATTTTGCTAAAACCTCTGAATAGAGGACATCTTCCTGAGTGTATGAAAGCCCAAAAAAGATTCTGTAAGTCATTTTAATAAGACATTTTCTCAAAATAATGACTCGGTATCTTAATATTTTGACTTAGTATCACAAAGTCATTATCTTGTGATAGTTTCTCATTATACAGACTTACATAATCTCTTTTTTCCTTACATTTGCGGAAATGGGCTTCCATACCAGTACCCTGAGTGTAACCAGCATAAAGTCAAAGTCTTTTTTACATCCAGCCAATGATAGATCAGATTATATGTGCAGGCTTTTGGGAGACTGGAACGGTGACAGTTGCCATGCCTTCCCACCGGGGTGAACCTCAGGGCGCCCTCTTTTACCAACGCACACAGTCAGCCAGAACAGACAGATCCATCCATGTAATTCCTCGTTGTAAAAGCAGCAGTCAAGCTGTCTCACTGTCACTGACCCTGCCACACACACATAAACACACGCCCTGGCGTTATGGCAGGTCGTAAAAAACACACGAGTCCAAATGCGGAGCGAGGATGTGGTGACTCGGCTGATGAGCGCCTTCTCTCCTCGGTGTTTACTTCCCATGCGGTGTAGCCCGGGGATAACCTTGCTTTCCATATGCGTGCGTGCGTGTGTGTGTGTGTGTGTGCGTCCCTCCGCCTGTCTCTGCTGACCCAAGTTTGAACCCGCTGAGAGAGATATCATTTTTATAACACACACACGGGGGAGAAAGCAGGTTAAAGTCTGAAGATTAGGAAGAGGTTCAATCTGCAAACAGATTGATAGAAACTGTGAGTCAAGCAGAGGGCAGAGCTGATGTCCGGCTGCATTGAAACATCGTGAAGGCAAGAAGGAAGGGGATATCTAAAACATTTATTTAAATTCTTTATTCTGACTTTAAACTCAGAAGTTTGACCCTTTAATTTTTAAATATGTGGCCCTTAGAGGGCAGGATCAGGTAGATAGGTTGAATCATTTCAGCTCCACATGGTGAAACCTGTAAAGCAGGTTAAAATGCATCTAAATCGAATGATAGAGTGCGACTGGTGCAGGGACAGCCTATAAAATAATAGGAAAAGATTGAATGAATAAACTTCGAGTAGCAGTGAGAGCCACAGGGAGAGGGATTAAGACATTCTTCGACCTCTTTTCCATTTTCTGAAGCAGCTGAAAATGTGCTGCTTAAAAGCTTTTTGCTCTTGAATGCGGGCCGCCCTGCAGGCATGATTACTGATCCTACAAGCGGGGCTTAAGCCAAGGTAATGAGTGTGTAAACTAGCTGCCTTATTGCCAACAAAGGCGTCTTGGGACGCACTGCCATTGTCTCGGAGGGAACCATCACCTTTTCTCAGTGAAATCCGCCGCTGCGTGCAACAGGAGGTAGGGATTAAAGATGCGGCCCTTGGAACAAATGGCGAAGCAAGTCAGCCAGTACAGGCCGGAGGCGGGGCCGAGCGACACCCACAATTAAAGATGAACTTTGAGTGAACTAATTTATCTGAGGGAGGAGAAGGTAACAGGCTGCCCGCGGTCTTGGCAGCCTATAAAAGCGCAGGATGAGCAGCCCGGAGTCTCTGTCGCTGACAGAGCTTCACCTGAGCTGCATCGCTCCTGCAACCGCCTGTCACTGCAAACATGGCTCTGAGCACACTGCTGGCTACCTTCCTCTGCACCATCGTGCTTCCCGTCTTGCTGTTTCTGGTCGCGGTGAAGCTGTGGGAGGTTTACATGATCCGAGGCAGAGACTCGAGCTGCTCCAGCCCGCTGCCCCCAGGATCCATGGGCTTACCTTTCATTGGAGAGACGCTGCAGCTCATCCTCCAGGTAAGCACACGGAAACACTGTCTGATGCCTGACATCAGAGGGATGCTCCAGGCGCTAGGAAATTAGATTTCTCTGTTTTTCATGGCTTTCAGCTGATTTAATCTTGGTAAACAAACAGATTTCAACTTTGTGCGCTTCCATGAGGCGCTCACAGGTTAAAGATCTATTTCACTGAATGTAGTTTTAATTTAAATCTACCATTCTGACACTGCCTAATTTAATTGTTAAGATTTCGACATATTCTTTGATTTTGTCAAAGTAGAGATACATTTTAAACTCGATACATATAGATTTTTATTGATCGGTTTTTGCTCTGTCTGTATGTGTATTGATTGAGCTGTGTGTCGTTATTCATCAATCATTTTGTATTGGTTTACATAAGTGTGTCCATGTTTGCAGAGGAGAAAGTTCCTACGGATGAAGCGGCAGAAGTACGGTTACATCTACCGCACACACCTCTTCGGAAACCCCACGGTGCGCGTAACGGGAGCGGATAACGTCAGGCAGATTCTGCTGGGGGAGCACAGGCTGGTGTCCGTGCAGTGGCCCGCCTCTGTGCGCACCATCCTGGGTTCCGACACTTTATCCAACGTGCACGGAGCCCAACACAAGACCAAGAAAAAGGTAAGATAATTCATATGAAACCCTCCTGGCTTTACTTAAATGGTTTAGATCTAATTTTGAGTTCTCGTTTGCGCAGTAACAGGGGCGGATTTAGAGGGGTTGCATGGGGTGGCAGCTACCCAGTTGGGTGTCAAATCCTGTTAAATGTAACACTAACATTAATTTAGATTAATAAAAAAACATGCTTACAGAAATTCATTGGTCTGTTATGGCCACATTTTAGACTAAGAGTTCTTCATTTGGGGCTTTCTAAAACAAAACAAAACTAAACTAAAACTTAGCAAAGTAGTATTTGCACTTGAAACAGGTTGAAGTATATTTTTACTGTTTAATTTGCTCTTAGAAAAATAAACTTTAAGAACTGAATTACAGGCAAACTACTAACATAAGATCTACTCCAAAAAGTAACTTGTAAGTCATTTATTTAGAAATAATTGTTTTCATTTACCTAACCTCCCTTCTTTCCTTCTCCAGGCCATAATGCGGGCCTTCTCCAGGGAGGCTCTGGAGCTCTACATCCCGGTCATCCAGGAGGAGGTACAGGCTGCAGTGAAGGAGTGGCTGGCCAAGGACTCCTGCGTGCTGGTCTATCCAGAGATGAAGCGTCTGATGTTCCGCATAGCCATGAGGATACTCTTGGGCTTTGAGCCAGAGCAGATCAAGACCAATGAGCAGGAGCTGGTGGAAGCTTTTGAGGAAATGATCAAGAATCTGTTCTCTCTGCCCATCGACGTGCCCTTCAGCGGACTCTACAGGGTAAGCATGAAACATAATTGCCATGCATTCAGAGGCGTCTGTGGCTCAGAGGCAGAGCGGGTCGTCCGCTAATCAGAAGGTTGTTGGTTCAATCCCCAGCTCCTCCTGTCACATGTTGAAGTATCCTTGAGCAAGATACTGTGTGTGTGTGTGAATAGAGAAGACTAGACTAGAAAGGTGCTATACAAGTACAGGTCCATTTACCATGTGAAAAGCTTTCCCTTTTTGAAAAGCTTTAAACATGTGGATCAAATGTCAAAGTGAACCGTGAGGAGACATGCTTAGATGCATGACTATGGTATGGATATGGATTGGTAAATAAACCAAGGACTGCATAGTAGAAGAACAGTAGGGATTTTGCAGTAAAGTGAATCTTGATTTTCATACTGTAACAGAATAAATGGAAGTCGATAGCTGCCTGTCTTATTCATCATTTGTCATCTCCCCCAACCCACCACCCTCCGTCCCTCCCTGCTCCTCATGTCTTCCTGTCTTCCAGGGTCTGAAGGCAAGGAACTTTATCCACTCCAAAATAGAAGAGAACATCAAGAAGAAGGTGCAGGAGTCAGACAGAGGGTCCAAACACAGAGATGCTCTGCAGCAGCTCATAGACAGCAGCAAAAAGAACGGGGAAACGTTCAGCATGCAGGTAGTCACACAATCCCATCGCATCTACTTCATAAAACAACAAAGTCCTTCTTATGAACCATTGTGTTAGTTGGGCCCTGAACTAAACCTGTCTACATTTTTGTTTCCAGGCCATTAAGGAATCTGCCACAGAGCTGTTGTTTGGAGGCCATGAAACCACAGCCAGTACTGCAACCTCTCTGGTCATGTTCCTGGGCCTGAACCCTGAAGTTGTGGATCGACTGAGGCAGGAACTAATGGACAAGGTAAACTTTAATTCTATAAGTAAGCAGGTGCTGCAGTTGCGTTTTTATGCAATCAATATAACCGACAGTTGGATGCAATGAACAGTCCTATTAAATCATTAAGCTAGAGCGGGAAAAGACCATTCTTGACCTTGCAAAAAAACTCAAAGCCTACTTATTATTGTTTCATGAGCTTTCAACTACATTTCATGGTCATCCTCAGTAATTAGAGTTCTCAGTTGTCATACTTGGCTTTTGTGATGACATTCTCTATGACCACTGAGCAAACTGTCTGTGGAAGAAGACCATGAGATATGGTGGAAAACCCTGGAGGGTAGGGCTGTAACTAACAATTTTTTGCATCATGGATTAATCTGGCGTCATTTCCTCAATTATTCCATTTGTTTTTTGGTTAATAAAATATCAGAATTTGCTGATGTTGATCAATATTTCCCAAAGCCCAAGGTGACATCCTATAATGTTTTGTTTTGTCCAAAAAAAGATTCTCAGTTCTGTCATAAAGGACTAAAAGGCTGAAATTGAATTTACTGGATAACCAGGCTTGTCTGAACCTGTAAGGCCAGCAGAGTTAATGAACTAACCCACAGTTAACAAGTGAAGTATGGATAGATTGTTTTTAGTTTGTAGCATCACCCATAATGGTTTGATTCCAATTCTTCTCCAACAATGATGAAACTTTAGTTAATACTGTTCTGTGCCTCTCCTTACCCACCTATTTGTATCTGTCTTCAGGAGGAGCAGGGGATAGACCTCCAGAATTTGAACATCGAGTCATTGGAGCAGTTGAAATACACCTGCTGTGTCATTAAAGAGACTTTGAGGATCAACCCTCCTGTTCCAGGAGGCTTCAGAGTGGCCCTCAAGACCTTTGAGCTCAATGTAAGTTAAAGATCCCCTCCAGACATGTATTAAGACATAAAACAAATGGTCTGCTTGGAACAATACTGTGTGTTTGAGATGTTTTTGTTGTATTTATAGTTTTTACATTAAAATGCTTAAAAAGACATTACTTCTTTTATAGAATTTATGAATATGCAAATGTTGAGTTTTCCTGCTAGACACAAGATTTCTCTTACTTCCCTGTAAAGTTCTTTCTCAGTATATGTGCACTGGTGGATTTAAATTGCATGTTGGACTAGGATTAAAACTTTTAACATCAGATTTACAGTGAGCACAGAGACTTTCCACTTTAACAGATGAATGTGCACATCATTCTGCATCAAACATCACTGCAGGAACAAGAAGAAACATTGCTTTTGTCTTGTATCAATCATTCACTTACTGATTAATTCCCCCTTTACCATTTCAGGGTTACCAGATTCCTAAAGGCTGGAACGTTATCTACAGCATCTGTGACACCCATGATGTGGCAGAGATCTTCCCCAACAAGGAAGACTTCCAGCCAGAGCGCTTCATGACTAAACCCTCCACCGACTCCTCCAGGTTCCAGTACATCCCGTTCGGAGGGGGCTCCAGGATGTGTGTGGGGAAGGAGTTTGCCAAGGTCCTGTTAAAGATCTTCCTGGTGGAAGTGGTCACAAAGTGTCACTGGACTCTTTTAAATGGGCCACCCACCATGAAAACTGGACCTACTGTCTATCCTGTGGACAATCTGCCAACCAAGTTCACCAGCTATGTGCAAAATTAAAGTGAGATGATGAAGGGTTGTTTCCTAAAAGCAGTGTAGAGTGAAGTGTCAGGTTTCCCAAAAGTCTCAAATCATCTGTTTTTATCCCGCTTATCCACAGGGGAACTACAGTATAATCAAGGTGCTTGGGGAGTTTTTGGTAGTGCTCATGCTCTTAGGAAACCGCTCAATGTCTGCGTTTACATATAAACCAAGCTAGCAATTCTGATAATTTGGATTTATATCAATGTGGATTTTATGGAATATCAAACTGTAAATATTGTAGATGACTTAAGAAGGAATTTTACATTTTATATTATGTTAATACATTGGATTTATGTATATATTTTTTTTACAGATATGAACAAATTAACCAGAGGCACTATACACATTCATGGAACACTTTAATCAGCTCTGAGGTGTATCTATAGGATCATGTATATATGTAATGTAGAGTCTGTTTATATAACTTTTGTATCTTACCCCAACTTATTTAAGTGACTTATGTTATATTGTATGGGCTTTTTTATTATTTAATCAAAATGTTTTGTGGAGAATCTTGTGTTGTGGTGTTTTTTCTTTGTATTTCATTTAAATGAAAGAGTTAAACTTGAATGCAAGGCTGTCCAAAGTGGGCCCTAAGGTTCACTTAGGTCAACCAGATGTTTTTAGCAAAAATAATAAAGATTAACTTTACAAAGTTATAATGTAAATTGCTGTTTATGCTGGTTTATTTTTTGTGAGGTAACAATGCCCTATGAATTATTTTTCAGAATCTGATTGCAGGAAGTCAGTCAATAAAGGGAACTTAGGATCCTAGAAACATTTTGCATCTTAACAATACAAAGTTCAAAAATGCACCTAAAGTGTGGTTGGCTGTCACCAGCTCCCGACTAGTCCAAATATGTAAATACATGGTGCTGAGATGGGCTGAATGAAGTTACTAAAAACAACACCCACCTGTCACTCAAGGCAGCTATCCCCTTAATTTGGCATAATTTTGCCTCAATATGATGTAATAAAATAAACCTCAATATAATGTCATTTGTGATTGAATTGAAATTAAATTTTATTTGTATAGTGCCAAATCATAACAGAAGTTATCTGAGGACACTTTTCCAAATAATGCAGGTCTAGACTGTACTCCTTATAAAATTATTTAGCCACTGTCTGTCAATGAGCAAAAATTTGGTTTTAGTCTCTGTACAGGCACAGTACTCATGTTAATCTGAAATCATAACTTAATTTTAACCTTAATTAATAAACAGAGACTATAATGAAAACATAAGGCTTAAAAGTTAGTCATTAATGATCTGTGTGACTAACAGCAGCCCTCTATGGTTTATTTGAAAACACCAGGTAAAGTTTGTTGATGACACTTAATGTCTCTGTACACAGATAGTGGGTGGTCCACACAAACAAACACACACATTTTACACACATTCCATTATCCTTACAAAATCAATAAGTTGTGAGGAGAAGGGAAAATAGGAGACAAATCTGTAATCCATAGAAGGAGGAGGAAGTAGAGGACTGATGACCCTGGCAAATGAGCAGACAGAGGGTGAAACAGAGTTCATACTGATCAGTTCAGTTTCAGGGCACTGAACCAGTGTTGACCTCTAGTTGAACAGTGGAAGTAGGCCAGTAGCATGGATACATGTTTACTGAAGGCTCAATGTTTTTTACATTTAGGATAACAGTCAATGGATTACTGTTGAAGGTGTTAAAATAAGATGCTTTGTTGGAATATTGAGTGTATAGCTTGTAAAAAGTTAGTAGAAGTACAGTACAGTAAATGGACGTCAGGGAAACTGTGCGGTATGACTCCGCTACTCTTCTATTCATCCAATAAACTACCAGTCATATCCTCACATGAACTCTGGGAAGTGACTGCCTCCAACTGTTTTTTTCTTTGTTTCTTTGTTTGCAGAACTAAGAGGAACAACAAAATATATGATCTAAATGGCAGTCCACTTGCATGTTTGGTGGTTTTCACAACTGATGTAAACAATACCCTAGTACACATGGACTGTACTCAAGACCACTTTCAAAAGTGTTCAGTGTTCACACTAATCCAATGCACTGGACTGCTCAAATGTACTCACATAGTGACCACCTGCCTGTAATGAACCTGAGACACTTCATAATGAACCCTGCAACATTAAACAAGGATGAATAAAACTGGGGTTAAATGTCAACTGGGTATATACCGGTACATTATAAGTACTGTTTTTTAGCAAGTGCTGTCCTGTATTGTCAAGAAAAATTCCTGGAATACTCCCTGGAAAGGTCCTGGAAAAATGATTTCTTAAAAAAAGCCTCCTAAGCCTCCTCAGCATGTTTCAACACACAGCCAAAAACAAAGAAAAAAGTCAGGACTGACCAACCAATGCTATTAAAATCAGCAAGCAACCATGGTTCTAAGATGAGATCAGTGGTCATCTGCTGCGATCAGCCATCTATATAGACAGGAACCAGGTCACTACAGGGCATGTAAATGGTTTCTGATTACCTGGTTATGTAAGTGGATGTAAATACACGGACTGACAGTAAAAGTTGTCTAAAGTGTTGTCAGTCTAATCATGAAATTCCGTCAGGCTCCTGAAGTTCGCGGATGACACCACCCTCATTGGGCTCATCTCTGGTGGAGTCCGTCTACAGATGAGAGATGGACCATCTGGTGACCTGGTACAGCCAGAACAACCTGGAGCTAAATGCTCTGAAAACAGTGGAGATGGTTGTGGACTATACTAACCCTATAATAACCCGGCCCCACCCGCCCCCATCATCCTGTGTGACTCCCCAGTTGACTCTGTGGAGTCCTTCCACTTCCTGAGTACCATCATTACCCAGGAGCTGGGAGCTGAGCATCAGCAAACACTTCCCTCTGGTAGGAGGCCAACAGGACCAAAACCTCACGCCACAGGAACAGTTTCTTTCCGTCTGCAGCTGGCCCCCAATGACATTGACTCTTAAACCCACCCTGTATATATGCAATACAGTAATGCACTCCTGTTGGTTTTTCTATCCTGCACATTATAAATATCTTTCCTGTACAGTTTTAGATCTTTCTATCTTTATCTTTATTTATTCATATTTTAAAAAGTACTTGATTTTTGCATGCACCAAGGCAAATTCCTTGTATGTGTAAAAAAGAATTTGGGGCAATTTGGCAATAAACCCAATTCTGATTCTGAAAATTTTTGCATGCAAAACTCTATAAAAGTCTTCCCTTAGCTTGGAAAATGAGAGCCAGTGTTTCTGAAGGCTGTTGGTAGCTTTTCTGGCAGATGTGCTTTAGCTTCTTTCACAAGTTGTTTCTCTTTCTGGTGCCCTTCTGATTTATACCCAGCCTCCCTCCACTCAACGTCGACTGCTGTTGTCCCTGGCCCTTGTTTATGTCTGTGCTACTTGCGATTATTGGATCCACAAATGCTGAACTGTTGTACTTATTGTAAGTCACTGTTGATAAGAGTTTCAGCTTAATGGCCAAATTGTAATAGTAAATTGTAGCTGACACCTTTATGTTCGGCCATCCTATCCCTGCTGGTCCAGCCCTCGAACGATGTGAATGAACTTTTCTGAACTTTGCCTCCTTTCCTCATTCTAAAGAGCGTCTGCTTCCCTCCATTGTTCACCATCACCCAGTTGAGACAAAACTTTGCACGGCCAAGGCCATTTTCGTCTAACTTTCTGACCATTGTAGTGAATTTACAACACAGTGTTGAAAGAGGTTTGAAACTAGCTTGCTTTCAATTAGATCCTCGGGCCTGAACATGGTCCAAAGTAAATCATTGTAAGTAGTGTTATTGAAGGCAGTACTTTTATAAACCCTACCACTTTGTTGCCATGAGAGAGGTGAAGGGTGGTGACAGAGAGCGACAGAACTACAGAAATAAAAGGGTAGAGAAAAAGAGAACAGAATCTACTCTGCTTTCCAAGCTGTGTAGCATTTTTTTCCGTAAAATAAGATTTATTTTATCTTTCTGCATTCACTACATTGGTTCTATCTAATACAAATATGTCAGAGAACTGCTAGCACATTTTACACTAAAAACAGCTATATGCCACTAAATCCTGCACACTGGACCTTTAAATGCAATATTTTCAAACACCTAACTTATGTTTTGTAAATCATGTGCTTAAATGCACCACAAAGGAAAAGTTTTCAAATCAAATACTAATGGAAATATTATTTTACTTAAATGCTTTAATACTCTTTGACACATTCTTGCTATTTTTTACAGCACACCTCTATATGATGTTAGCTAACAATTAATGTAGATTAGCTACCTAGTTAACTAACTAACTAACTAGCTAACGATTGATGTAGATGAACTTGCTAGTTATCTAGTGTTTTGCTATCATTAGCTAGGTAACTTAAGACTATATACACTGTTCCAAATTATTATGCAAATATGATTTCAATTTAAAAAACATTACAATTTTGGTTTTTCAATCAAGGTTTTCAATTGTGCTGC
>JAGRRF010004921.1:22148623-22166516 GCA_019097615.1 Morone chrysops
TTTTAAAAAGGCCCAACAATTTCCTTAAAGAACTGGACAGTGTCATTTTTAAGAAGCATTTTTTTTCAGTGGATTAATCCACAATTGGTGCTGTGAGTCAAAATAATCTATAGTGTAAAAAGACACAAAATATGCAGGACTGATTGTCAGCACTGATAAAGTGTGTTTTTATAATTTGGTAATATTTTCATGGTTTTGGCAATCACATAGCATCAGCATAACTTTTTTTTTACAAAAGCCCTCAGACAGATTTTAAAATCAGGTTCAAACTTTAAATCACTGACAGAAACGTGTCAGTGAGGTGAGAAGCTTTAAATTATAAGAGCTGAAGTGTGAATACTGTGTATACCTGGTGCATGGCCCCTGCTGGTATAAGTACAGAGTCTCCCAGAAACTGAACTACAGTCCAGCCCTGAACTCCATGTTCATCCAGCAGCCGCTGACGTTGCTTCCTGCTCAGGTACAAGCCCTGCTCTCTGACTGGGTCCTGGTCCAGCAACATGTCCAGTCCCTGCTCCTTACAGAGCTGAGGTGGAGAGTGGGGGAAGAGGGAGGTGTTAGCAAGGTCAATATTAGTACTGAAGTTCGTGTTGTTTACTATGTTTATCAGAGTGCTGACCTTGTTCAGGAACTCTCGGACATTGTCCATGTCTCTATTGAGGTAGATGTGCCACAGCGCCCCCGGTGTCTCACTGGAGTCTTTGAGCCTCCTCCGAACCCCCTCATCTAGATCCTCCTCCTCCAAACGCTTTAACACTCCTACACACAGACACACACTCATGTTTCTAAAGCTGCATTTAATTACTATTTCAATAATAGATTGATTTTATTTTTTTTTTTACCTTTTAGTCAGTCAAAGTACTTCTATCCAACATCTATCTCTAGTTTTGCACTATTTTATATATTACTTTGAAAACAAAGCAGATCTTCACATAATAATTTTGGTATCTAGTTGGCACTGTGTTTTTGTGTGTCCATTTTGTATCAATATCTAATTTATCTTCCATTAAGGAGCACTGTGGTTACAGTTTTCCTTACGCATCCACTTTTCTGTTTCTCAGATCAAAGTGTACAGTGAATTTAACTGACAATAAACAAATGCACAGAAGATATTCAAGTGAGGAGAGGACTCTAATACAGAGGTGTACACACATAAAGCAGTAGCTTGAAAGAGTGTTTCCCTCGGGCTAAATTGTCTGTCTGTCTGTCTGTCTGTCTGTCTGTCTGTCTGTCTGTCTGTCTGTCTGTCTGTCTGCCTGCATTTGAAGAGAGGTATTTGGATATTTCCAAGGACAACAAGTGCTGATTGTCAGTGTGTGTCTGTGAATAAGATTATAGAATGCAGTGGTCACTCTGAGGGCTGACCTCGGTATTTAGCTGCAGTGCTTCCAGCATCACCCCCACTGTCCTTGGCTACTCAAGATTAAGAGTGTGACACCTTTCTCTCAACCCAGTCTCCTGCCTTTATTTATTTGTGCACACGAATTGAGAATACTTTGATGTTAGTCCACAAAGTCTTTAAGTTAATTATTTCACTGACTCTAGTAACACTCACCAGTTTTGGAAAGTACTCCATTGCCTTTGGCCACTCCTACATAGACCAGAACAGAGACGACATCTGAGACTTCCACATGGAGGTTGGCAGTCCCAAAGTCCTGGTCCTGAGACGCAGCTACACCTACAGGGAGACAAATAACTGATTCATAAAAGGAAGGGCAGAGGGAGATTCTGTTAAAAGTCCAGCGTATAGGATTTAGTGGCATGGTAAATGGACCTGTACTTGTTCAGCGCCTTTCTTGTTTTCAGACCGCTTTTAGGAACTTTTACACTACATGCCACATTCAGCCTTTCACAGAACAGAAACTAACGCATTCATACACATTCACACACCGATGCACATCATCAGGAGCAATTCAGGGTTCAGTATCTTGCTCAAGGCAGCAGGCTTTAACACGTGATAGGAGGAGCCAGGGATCGAACCAACAACCATTCAACTAGTAGACAACCCGCTCTGCCACTGAGCCATAGCCACTAGTGCATCTAGTGGTAAGATTGCAGCAACCAACTCAGACCCGTTGACTCAACTAAGTGCTAAGGAGAAACTACGGTGGCTGTGAAAGGCCCTATCTAGAGCCAGTGTTTGTCCGCTCTGAGCTACTGTAGAAACATGGCGGTTCAACATAGTGGGGTAGTGGGGGACCCTCTGTAGACAAGGTAATGAAAACACAACAATACTTTTTGTGATGTTATTATACACTAATGAAAACATATCTATGAATATTATATTGAATTCCTGCCAAAAGATCCTCCTTAATGTTACTGTGATGGCCCAAGCCACACAGGGTAACATCCAGCAATGGTAATAAGGTTACCATGTTTCGATAAGTACACAGGTTAGGTTCTTTTTGCAGTTAGCCACACCGCAAACAATTCATAATTTCAAATTACAGATTACATAGTTGATTTGAGTTATAATATACATTTATATGCTTTTAGCCATACACTGTTTAAATGGAGTGCACACATTTTCACTTTGTAGGGTTAAGTAAATATTTTCTGTTATATTAATCATTGTTTCTTGTGTTACCATGTGGCAGAGGTCTGCTATATCCTGTGGCCTGCCAATCAAGCTGTACCATGTGCTGCCATGTCGGAGGGGGATTTTGGGTTTAGTTTGTTTTACTTGTAGTAGTTATAATTGGGGTCCATTTTGTTTTCCCCTTTGTGTGTACATCGGTTTGGCCAAGCCACTATGTATGTTCCCTTGTGTGTCTCATTCAGTTAGGTCAGTTTGTTCAGTTCATATTCTGTTTGTTGTATGCTGTTTTGAGTAGAGTTATATTTTGTTTACCTCTTTTATATGCCTAGATGTTAAATTCTTGGTTTCTATTGTTTGGTATTTTTGGGTAAATAAAAAAAGACCCTATTTTTCAATAAACTCCTGTTCTCCTCATTGCTTGACTGTTTGGTCCCTGACAGTTACACACGGGACATTTAAGTGGAAATATATGCAAAAAAGGAAGATAAAACTATGGACTGTGACATTAAAACTGTGCATAATATAAGTAGTAAAACAGAAAATGTTCTATACTCAATATTAAGTGGACTCTTTGGTGCCAAGACAATTATCAGTCAGTCATTCTTAACAACATATATATACAGGGACAAACACACAGTTGAAGAAAACAATTATTAAATAGTTCAAACTGCCAATAGATGGATAAAAAATAAATAAAGGTGGAATTCAGATGTCTGTCAGGGGCAGATGTATTAGTCAAGCTAGATTTCATTAAACACTAGTTAAGCTCCAAAATCTCAAATCTTTTATTTCCTTGCTAATTGTTTTGAGCATTCATGATGAAATAATTAAGATCAAAAGACTAATGTTTTCAGGCGACATGGAATGATTTCTATTTCCCTTTAGGAATTTCCTTCCTACCGTAGGCACAGCATAGTCTTGGCCCAAGATCTGGCCTGACAAAGAAAGACGGTAGGTGGGAGGCCAGGTTGAGGTTGCCCTCTGGATCTGAGTACTCAGGCAGGGGCAGGTTCTTCATCAAGTCATCATATCTGCAAAAACACTTCTTTTAGATAATAAGCTTATAATGCATCTTCAGACGTGTGCTTATGAAACGCATTTGAATTATCATTTTTAGAAAGTGAGATTTATATTTTGGATTGTAAAGCTTGAGATTAAACAGCACAGGACTAATGTAGTGACAAAAAGGTGAAGTGTGTGTACCTTGAGGGCATGAGGGCCATGAACTCCTCTCCAGAAGGCCAGTCCTTCAGTCTGTAGACCATGGGCTCTCCATCCTTGGACTTGGGCCGCTCTAAACAGGTCAGAAGATTTTAGTTAGACTGAATAATCTTACGTCACCGCTTTCTCAGTAGTTCATGGTGATGTGTCTAAGCAGCTATCTAATCAATCAATGAAACCAAGTTATGATGAACTCACTGGTGATGTCCTCAAATCCATCCCAGAACTCCTTGATCCCAGAGTTGGACACCACCTGGTCTTTACAGTTGAGGAGGTCTCCCTGGTGGTCTGCAAACTCCTGGTTGAAGGATTCGGCTTTCCACAGACTGGCATTCAGTCGCTTATGGATTCCTGACACTAACACAGGCTGAACAAACACAGAACCATTCATATCAACGTTATTATCACTAACTACTATTAGTACAGCACTCTTACTATGACTGCTTACTAGACTGCTGTGTACCTGTCCTTGTTTCCAGCACTCTCTGAACAGCTTCCAGTTGTTCTGGTTGCGGTGATCTTTGAGCCACAGTAAGCGTTTGTTGTTCAACCAGCAGTGGGAAATATCTGGATACTGATTGGTTGATTCTTCTAGTACTTCTGCAGTAACAGGCCCTGACTTCTTCCTGTCTGGTTTGGTGTCCTCTGTAACAGCAGGGGCAGGGTTGTTGTTGTTGTTGTTGTTGCCTGGGGTGACAGGCTCTTGTTTGATTGACAGTTTGGTGTTGATGTTCTGGCGGCTGGCGGGGATTTTATTCTCAACTACTGAGGCTATGATGTCATCGAGGATATTAGGCATTGTCCGCCCACCTTTTCCAGTCTTTAGGAATAAAAGAGAAAAGAGAAAAACAGGACTTTAGTATTTTAAACCAGATTTCTTTGTCAATTAGTTGGCATCGACAAAACAAAGTGGTACAACAGGTAATAATATTTTAATATTATAATATTTTAATTATTATATATTATACATCCAATAATGTTTGACCCTTGATATTATCATAGATCAATCTGTGTACCTGTGAAGCATTAGAGTAGACTGGTGCAAAGGCGATTCCTGCATCAGTGGAGCCCAGCTTCAGCTTCCCTGCTGTGGTGGTGAGCAGATCTCTGAGTGTGGAGCCCTGCTCTGTACTGTTAGCCACCAGTGAGGTGGTTTTACACTGCTGCAGGACCTCCAGGCTGTCCCCATCCTTGTCTTCCTTCACTGATTTACCCAGCAGCAATAACTCCTTGTTTTCTGAAAGAGGAGGAGGGGGAAAGTGGTTACTAATCACAGACACATTTTCTGCAGGTAAAATACACAAAAGAGAACAGGATCTTTTGGAGGAAATAGGAAAGAGGAAAGAAGCACTGACTGAATGATTGCAACTGTACTTATTCTATTCAAGAAAACAGCATAATCCCCTTTCCCTCACCTTTTTTCTCCTCCCTGGATTTCTGCTCTGCCAAGTCAGCCAGGAAATGTAGAGGTGATTGGGACTCTGGTGGGGTGACAGGAGCACTTCCTGCATCGCTGCCAGGACTGCTTCCTCTGCCACCTCCTCCGTTAGTTTCTGCCTTGGTTCCTCCTTGGTCAGAGTTCTGCTGAGAGCCCAGCTCAGTTTTCACCAGGGACAGCTTGTTACTGTGGTTCAGGACATTCTGCAGAACCTGGCAGAGAAAGGTTAGAATGAAATCTTAGCACAACACCAACAGGGTCAGCCTATTGTAAAAATTGGCAATTGCGCCTTTGTGAAAGAAAATCAGACAGAGAGTCTGAAAAAGGCTTTCTAAACAGTGATGCAGTTCAAACTTAATAAAAGGCTGAATCTATAACTTCTAAGTAGTGGTTGTGTGCATTCATAACCACCAGGTAGCCTCTGGAAGGCATCTAAGCCCAGTGGTGCTCATTGAAACAGTCCACTCTTACAATTATACCACGATGACACAGGTGCTTATCATGAACTTTAAGAGCAAAGAGCAAATAAATAAAAGGTTATTCATTAAAAGTTATTTCTGGTGCATTTTAGGATTACTCTTTTGATTGTCAGTTTTGCCCTGTTGCTTGACTAAAAGGCTAAAACTGAAACAACCTGCCATTTGTTCTATTTAGGACCTAGTATCACTTTAATAGCGTCCGCTGTGGCCCCTCTACAAATCAACATTAGGGTGTCTATGGCAGCATTTACAGGGAATTGTAAACAATATATTAGTACATTATAAAAACAACAATAATTGTGAGACACAGTATTCCAGCCCAGGAGCTGAAACAGTACCTGTGAGACTCCGTTGGTGGCTGGTAGTTTGGTAAGGAGGTTCTGTTTGTTGGTGCAGGGGCAGTGCGATCTGATGTTGTATCTTTCTCTCAGAGAGTGCATGGAAGTCACTAACTCTGTCAGCACTGAAAACATGCAGCAGAATTGAAACATTTCAAGAAAGTAAAATTAGGAGGAGTAGAACAAAGTCTTCATACCAAATGTACCTCTTACACTTGAACCATGTCTGTTATTGTTGTCTGTACTGTGCATGTTGTGTTTTATTTACATTTATTATTGTTTGTATATATGTTTTACACAATATGTGAAGCCAGGCTAATTTCCACATTTGACAATAAAGATTGTTTTTATCATTATTAATAAAATGTAACATAACACAGTCAGTAATTAATACCCAAACTACATGACACAAAAGTCCAAAAATATCAATCAATCTTTAACCCACATCAGCCACACACTCTACTAGACAAAGCAGCTACAGTAGGAGAAGATAATGAGGGCCTTGGAATGCAGACACAGTGTAAACAGGAAGACATAGAGAGTGTAGGGTGTACTGTACCTGTGCCAGGTATGATCTGTGTTGGCATCAGGTGTTTGTGATCGTGGGGTTGGCCTTTCACACACTTCAGCCAACCATATAGTTCTTTATCTGATCACAGAGAGAGACAGAGACACAGACACAGACACACACAGACACACAGACACAGACACACACACACACACGTAAGTTGCTGTAATAATACCCACCAAGAAAAACGTGAACGCCCCTGTCTAGAACCAGTGTTAGGTTTGTCCTTTCTGGGCTACTGTAGAAAAATGGCGGTTTAACATGGTGGAATTCACACAAGGCCTGTAGAACTGTAGTGCTAAGGTAACGAAAACAATTACTATATTCAGGTAATTCTACACTAATGAAAACATACCTATATATGTATATGTATGATGATATGTACGATGATTGATGATTGTCAAATACACATTGGGTGTGTTTCCCCCTGGATATGTATGTTGTTAAGAATGACTGATAATTGTCTTGGCACCAAAGACGCTTAATATTAAGTAGAGAACATTTTCTGCTTTACTACTTACATTATGCACAGTTTTAATGTCACAGTCCATAGTTTTATTTTCCTTTTATCCATATATTTCCACTTAACATTGTAACATTAAGAAGGATCTATTGGCAGAATTTCAATATAACATTCATAGATATGTTTTCATTAGTGTATAATAACGTATAGATAATAACAATAGAGCCTCCTAAATGTTACACACGGGACGTTTAAATTCAAATCAATGTTTTTTTTTTACTTTTAGTAAATGATTTAACTGATTAACAGAAGAAGCTTGCATACACTAATGCACACATGCACAACCATGTTATATGGAGCAAGGTTAAGCAGGAAATTGTATTATTTCTGTGATATGCGAGAATCCTTGTTAGGAGAATGTTTGTCTAACTGTCCAAACATACACACAACTAACCTTTGGAGCTCCTTCTTTCCTTCGCCTTGTAGCAGTCCAAGCAGACAACAAAACCACATTTCTGACAGACCCAGTGGATATTGAAGAGTGTTGCCTCGCAGGCGTCACACATCTCCCTCACCCCCCTCACTGCTCTCTTCCACGCAAGCTTGGCTGAAACACGCACAAAATGACATCACTGTAAAAACATGGTTACACAGGGGTTATTTAATCAAAACATCAGCCAACGACATTTAAATACAACTTACCATCCTTCTTGACCCAGGTAGCTGCAGTATTTTCAGTCACAGACATCTGACAGAACTTGTCTCCTATGAAGCTGAGGATGTACTTGGCTGTGGTTTGATCCAGGTGGCTCTCCTCCATCACCCCAGGGACCCACAGGGCCAGGGCTTCATCATCATACTGGTCTGGAGTGGAGAAACCATCCATCCGGATGACTCCATTTTTACTGTAGGAAAGCCTGGATGGAAGGAAACAGGTCACTAGCGTGTGTATCAAAAGTAGATCTGTGATAATCAACATCTTCCATTGGGGACATAAGGATAATAAATTGATTAACTTGGACTTGAACAGCATGACAGAGACCACTGAAAGCACTGTTTAAATCTCAATTGGACTAGGGAAGAACTCGCAGTGCTGCTAAATTAAAAAAGCTAATATTGCCACACACCTCATTGTAAATCCAGCTAGTAACTAACATATTCTGCTGTCAGAAAGGGAGATAAAAAGTAATCACTAAGTTCTGGGTGTGGCTGCTGAGTTATCCACTCACACCACCACTATGAAGTTGTCAGATTAATATCTGACAAAAAAAATGGTGTGTGTAAAGTGTAAATGCCAGAAAAATGTACATTTTTGTGGGGAGATGTGACGGGGGGACAACAGAAATTAAAATCTTGCCGCTATTGGAAGTCACAAAGAGTGCGAACAGTTTAAACAATCCTTGCTGCTGCACATTCTAACACTTACATTACAGCAGCTAAAGGATTCCTACGGTGAACTGTTGTAAATATATTTTCCTACTTTGTAATTCTCACCAGTACAACACTCATGTGTCAAATAGTAGGGTATATGCATTCATATGTTGTATAAATAAGAGGATGGTTTTCTAGATGAGCCATCTCTCTGTAAAGCCCCACTGTCTATGGTGTCCTTAAACAACCCAGTCAGCTCAGGTGAATATATATGAAATCCCAGTTTACTGGGTCAGACAAGGAGGAGGTGAGATGTGGTGAGAGTGTGAGAGAGCAATGAAAGAAATGGATTTGCGGAGAAGGGGATGGGGAAACAGAGAAAGATGGCAGCAGCAGCAGTTCTGCAGCGTGGAAAAGATTATAGAGCAGAAAATCCTCTTTAGCAGATTTACCCTGTTAGACCCCAGACCCCAGACTGCAGCTGCTGCTGCTGCTTATCTAAGTGTGTGTGTGTGTGTGTTCAATGTGGACGGCGCCAAGTGCTTGCTCATGGTGGGAACTGTTGGGTCTCTGTAAATAATTTTAGGAGTTAGGGAGTTTGGTCTAGACCTGCTCTATTTTGAAAAGTGTTCTGAGATAAATTCTGTTATGATTTGGCGCTATACAAATAAAACTGAATTGAATTGAATTTAATTGAACTGAATTATTGTAGTAGCATTTATGTGGGGTTTCAGGATCCCACAGAATCTTTAAGAACACTGCATGTAGGTGCAATTCCCAATGTAGTCATGTCCAGCAGTTACAGTAAAGGAAACTGTAAGGAGAATGGAAACAAATTCAATGTGAGAGTTTTACCGTCTGAAATAGTAGAAGCGACAGAAGACGGGGGAATGTGCCGGCTCCTCGCCCTTCTTGTTGCGGACCACCCTGCACTCCCGACACTTCTGCAGGTTGGGTCCTATTTCTGAACACGAGTCATCCTGCAGGAAAGATTCTCCCGTCTGCTTCAGCTTCTTCACCTTCCTCCAGTCCTTCAGGACAGAGCGGGGGATCCCATCTGAGAAGTGTGCCCATTATTAAGTCATTACCAGTAACTACATTTTATTATGGGATTGATAAAAAAATGCTCATTACCATAGGGAGGTCTCAATAAATAAGCTGGTTCTTTGCTTTGCTTCACAAGCAATAAATATTAACTGACTGCTTCAAACAGAGTTTGTCGTCCAAATAAAAAGACACATATTTGACCCCCGCATCAGGTCAAATGTTGAAAAAAACAAAACAAACACACATTCTCTCTCTCAATGCTGCTGCTGCTGGGGAGACAAGGCTACTGGGGAGATAATTTAAAAGCGATTCTTAATGCTACAGTAAATGTGTTAAATAAGACTTACTGCTGCTGGCCAGCTTGAGTTTAGTCTTCTCTCGAGCTGATCTGAAGATGCCATTGGGTTTTACGTCATCTTCCTCCTTTTCATTGTCTCCTTTCTTCTTGGCCATATCATTCTGTTTTTTCTTGTAGGTTGGTTTAGGCTGACGTTTAGCTCGGCCCTCCATTTTGCTCTCACTGGCGTCAGAGTCATCTCCCACACTCTCCGAACCAGACTCATATGTTCGTTTGTTCCCTCGCCTTGATGAAGGTGCTGTTTTCCTCTCCTCCCCTCCTCCTGCTGCTCCTCCCACTTTCTCCTCTGGGTGCCTCTCTCTCTCAGCTTTGCTTCCACTGTCTTTGCTCATCTCCACCTCACTGGAAGTGGAGGCGCTGAGATTGACTGTGCAGGGCTTGATCATATCTGACATGGCTGCTGTGTTGGTGGTGCTAGGCACTCTCTCTGGTTTAGAACTAGTGGAGCTCAGAGTAGCAGTTGTGTTCCTGTCCTCCTCTGAGTGCCGGGTTAACCAGGCTTTCTTCAGCTTGTGGTAGTTATTAGGCTGCCCGCTGCTTGCAGAGGCTGAACCAGAGGTATGGCCGTTAGGCAGGGGACTGGACTTGCCTGGTGTTGTGCTCCCGCTTGCCGAGCTGCTGTTACCGCTGTCAACTGAGGATGATGAGGCTTGGCTGGAGGAGGGTGGTGGGGGCGAGTTGTGAATGGGAGTTTTGTCAACTGAATCCACAGTAAGGGAGGAGTTTCCAGCTGCGATGGATGTGCGAGCAGTGGAGAAGTTGCTTCTGGACTGGGCTGCGGCCAATGCAGCTTTGTGCTTCTTAAGGTGGACAAAAGAGGAGGAGTAAGGCTGGTTGGAGCCTGAGATGGAGCTAGGTGTTGGGGTGAGGCATGGACTGGGCTGGGGTGTCCCTGCTGGACTAGGGGGAGGCAGAGACCCACCTGGAGATATGGTGCGTGAGCCTAATCCCTCCTGGTGCTCTCCTGGTCCTAAGTGGCTCAGTACCCTGCCCCCAATGCCAGTTTTATGGGCTGAAATCTCTCCTCGTGCTGAGACTGAGTAGCCCAGCTCAGGAATGGATGTCCCACTTTTAATCTGTATGCCAAAAGCTGAAACGGCTGTCCTGCACACAGAGTTTATGGTACCGGCTCCTATAGTTCCCTGCATGCCACGCATTGTCTTTTTATACTGGACACACATGTCATCCAGGTTGGAGTTGGGTTGGATAACCCTGCCAGCTCCAGGTTCTCTAACACTCTCCCCTAGTCTACATTCCCCCTGAACCTTGGAGGGGTAGAACCCTCCTTGGGGAAACTCCTTATGGATCATAGCACCATATTTGTTAGCACCAACCGGACTATCATACTTAATAGATGACGATGGACGTACAATGACTGATGCCATTGCGGATTGAGGCTTGTCCCTTGGTGCTCCTTTCTCTCCAGAGAATGAGCCTCCTCTTTCCTGAATCATACCTCTCCAACCATCTGCAGATGAAGTCATAATCTCCCCACTGATGGCCGAAGCCACAAAAGTGACAGCGGCAGTGTTTCCATGACCTTTGATGTCCCTGAGTTCTGGCAGCAGTGTGGGGGGCTTCTGCTGCTCTGCTAATGTCTTGCTACCAGCCGCTGCTAAGCTAACTGGCTGGATGGGTGTGAGTGTGGGTGGAGACAGGCGTCCATAACCTGCTCTCTCCCTCTCTCGTTCTCTTTCCTTCTCCCGCTCTGCAGCCTCTTTGCGCTCCAGTGCGTGCTGTGTGGGTGGATGGAAGACAGGCGCTCGGTGGAGAGATGGCATTGCCCTGAGCTGGTGTTGTTGCTGCTGTTGATGGTGGTGGTGATGATGATGGTGGTTGGGGGCTGAGGAGAAAGAGGAAGATGAAGAGGATGAAGGAGAAATGGCAGGGCTGCGGCGTTCTATCCTGTCCATGCCTGCATGGTGCTGATGTTGCTGTTGGACTAGTGTCACCTGCTGGCTGAGCTGCTCTGTGATTTTCCCTGCTAAACCCTCTCCCCCCTCTGGCTGGTGCTTAATGAGGGGAGGGGGCTTGGAGAGAGAGGCTTTGGAGCTGTAGCTGCCCAGGGACAGAGCCCCCTGGCTTGGCACAGAGGCCCCGACACCGGCCACAACCCCTGGACCTCCAGTGGACACTTTCTCATAATAAGAGCTGAGCTCCTTGGAAGGATAAAGTCTTGGAGGCTCGTTTACTACACTGTTGGACAGTGTGGTGAAATAATTGCTCTTTTCTGACTGGATGACATGGGAATGGGTGTGGCCGGCCTTGGGGCTTGGGGATGCGAGAGCCGGTATCCGGACAGGGAAGGCTGGGTCCCTACTTCTCTCTCTGTCCCTGTCCATCCCTGGGTCAATGGAGCGCTGGATCTTAGCAGTGAAGGGAGCGACCTCGATGCTCTCTTTGAGGATTTGACGATTGTCCTCTTTGTATTTACTGGCTCGGTCTGCTGCCTGAACTGCATCCTGCGAAGGAAATGCAAACACTTAAGTATTGATTTTCCAATTTTCAGAGAAACAGATTGCAGCAATCACCAACACAGACAGATACAATAACGCGACATTAAAGATAGCAGAAGTAAATTTGATGCAAGTGTATATGCACATGTATGTATTAATTGCATGGTTGCATTTAATTCAAGTAGGTGTGGTTATTTTCATGCATTTAATTTGTATGATTTTTTGTGAATCCCCCTTTATAGCAGTAGTTTTTATTGTAACCTTGTGAGGCAGCTGAACTTGTAAAACAGCAGTCTATGAGGAACCACTGGCAGCTATGGGAGTGGTGTGTGTAACGATGTGTGTGAGAAGTGACTGCTTAAAAACAACAATGGTGGCTGCTAAAGCGGTTAGCGTAGATGCTGCTAGCATCAGTTATATTAGAACTGGATAGTATTTATTCATTGAAAGAAGAGCAAAGAGCGGCCCTGAAGGATTTTTCTCCATTGAAGAGATGTTTGATAAGATCGACAAACTGGCTGTGCCGGTGAAAAATCTTAAAATCTACAGGGAGTGCCATTTGCTGTGCTTCACTGAAACGTGGCTAACGGCTAACGTCCCGGACGTTAACGTTGAGCTCCCCGGCTTCAGCACAGTGCGCCTCTGCAGGCATCTGTACGATCCTTCAATGAAGTAACACAGAGATGTCAGAATTCATGGCAAGAAATCGCCATGAATGTTGGAAAAGAGGAGGCCATAAGCCGGAAAAATATGCTTGCCCTCGAACTCGTCCATCTTCCTGTTTCTGCTTACTAACTAACTAACTAACTAACTTATGCCTGTGGGAAATGGAAAGGAGGCGGACTAGCTGTAACACAAGGTGGTGTAAACCTGGACATGTGAACATCAAGATTTCCATCTGCAACAGAGACATCGCACTGCTTGCGGTAGGGTTGCGACCCTTCTTTTTTTCCCCAGACGGTTTGGACACGCCATTGTTGTTATTGTTTACATCCCACCACGTGCCGACGCAGTAGTCGCGTGCGACATCATCCACTCTGCTGTAGCAAGACTACAAACACAGCACCCCGACAGCTACAATGTTTGCATTTAACCCATTGATTCTATGCTATGATTTTTGGGAGATATTGCAAGTTCTTTATAGAGGTATCTTTTCCTTTGACATATTTCGGGTTTATGGAAATTATTTCCACTGTTACATTTAATATATTTCATAATGTTAAGAATCCTATAAACTTATAGATTCTGCCTATGCTGAAACTTGATTTACTCCAGTCTCAAGTTCATGATAGTTAATGCTACAGAATTACTTTACTTCTTGGCGTTGGCCTGTTTAAACGTGTGGAAGCAACATTATTCTGAGCTATTCAGTTGCGTTAAAAGTAATCTCTACAAAGTGGGCAACGTTGCCAACAGTGACACAGTGGGAATCACATGTAGGGATGTGCAACAAGCAATTACACAGCTAGATAATAAAGCAAGTGACTTTTTTTATTTTTCTCCTATTTTTTTTATGTCTTATGGATTTTAAGTTTAACTCTCTTAATGTCATGTCGCTAAATGTCAGTGGTATTAGGGACATCCCTAAGAGAAAAGTGATTTTTTTGCTTTGCAGGAGAACTGAGGCTGACTTAATTTTACTTCAGGAAACACATTCTTGCGAGTCAGATACAAAGTTTTGGAAAATACGATGGGGTAGTTCACTTTAGTCATGGTACTAATCACTCAGCTGGGGTGCTAATTTTTCTACACAAGTTTAAAGGGAATGTTCTTGAAACAGTGCCTTCTGATAATGGTAGGTGGATTGCACTAATAATTAAACAAGACAATGCTATCTTCATGGTTTGCAATATATATGGGTTTAATTCTCATGCCTCCAACAGGATTTTATTTAATGAAAGAATAGCAAAACAGACAGAACTGCACAAGAAATACAATGGTTCACATATAATTTTGTGTGGTGACTTTAATGAATGTCCACATGATATGGTAGATAGATACCCTCCTAGATTAAATCAAACTTCTCTCCTTGACTGATGCATGGCGTTTTTTTAAATCCCTCTACAAAAGAATTCACCTGGTGTAATACAGAATTATCCATAGAATCTAGAATTGACATATTTCTAATTTCATCTTCTTCCCTTCAATATGTAAAATATGTTAGCCATCTATAAGCCCCCTTATCGGATCATAAGCAAATCATTCTGAAGCTAGCTTCTAAGCAGGAACCCTGAAAAAAATGGGAATTCTTCAAAGATAAAGTCAGGTATATAGCTATCAAAAGAAGTAAAGAACTAAAGAGTGAAAAACACAAGCTAAAAACAGATCTGATGTACAGTCTTAACCTTTTACTCAATAAAGAACACATTTCTTTAGAAGAAGAGCTTGAAGTAAAGAACATCCAGTTACAACTGGATCAAGTTTATCTAGACCTGGCAAAAGGTGCATTTATTAGATCGAGGGCCAAATGGCTAGAGGAAAGAGAAAGGACCACTAATTACTTTTTTGCTCTAGAAAAAAGAAATGCAAAAAGAAAGTCATTAACTGCCCTTAATATCAATGGAGTACCCTCAAAAGATCAGAATTTGATAAATAAGTTTGTTTCTGATTTTTACGGAAAACTATATAATTCTAACTTTAGCATTGTGCAAGTTTTCTAGGAGCAAGTTTTCTAGGAAAAATTCAGACTAATATTTCCTTAATTACTGAAAGATTTCAATGTGACTCTGACCTGTCAACTCTTGAATTTAAAAATGCATTATTCTCAATGAAGAAAGGAAAGTCACCAGGTACCAACTACCACACAAGTCAATAACTTTTTTTTTTACTTCATCTGGAAAAATAAATCACATAAACTCAAGAAATGTGTACTCTCCAACAGTAAGGCAGAAGGAGGTCTTGAAGTCCTAGATTTTATCGACACTGTCAATACCTTTAAGGTTAACTGGTTGAGAAAGTGTCTCAGAAACCCTGACTATCAGGTTTTTCATCCCAAACTACATCTTTAATAAAATTGGAGGTCTTTCCTTTCTTTTGAAATGTAATTTTTCACCTAATAGATTACCACTCAAACTCAAAATTTCATCAACAAACTCTCCTAGCATGGAAGCTGGCTTTTGTCCACAATTTCTCACCCCACAAGGCTTTCCTCTGGAATACTGGCAATATTCTTATAAGAAACAAATCCTTATTCTTGCTAAAATGGTTTGAAAATGGTATCATCCATATCCTTGATCTTTTTGATAATGCTGGTAATATGTTGTCTTATGAATGTTTTATGTCTGTACACAGTTTTCGTGTTCCCCCCAGAGAATTTATATCTGTAACTCGTGCTATCCCAATAGAGTTAATTCAACTTATAAAAAGCCACTTAAGTTACAGTGAATATAAAACAAGTCAAACTGTACTGATGCAGAGTGGAATTGAACTAACAGATAGAAAGTGTAATAATAAACATACTCGCCAGTGTTTTCAAAGAATGAATAGAGTTGTGCCTAGAGGCAAGTTTTACTGGAGGTCCCAAATAGAGGACATAAACTGGAGAAGAGCTTGGCTTCTACCCCATAAATATTGCATATCTAACAAGGCTAAAATTTAAAATTGTATAAATTATTATGCATTTTACCCAGTTAGTAATATTATTGCTAAGTTTATAGATGTTGATGATTCCTGTGCTTTTTGTAATCTTAATACAGAAACAATTTCACATCCGTTATTTTTGTGTGATATATCTAAAAAGTTTTGGAGTGATTTTGAATCTCATTTTTTTTTATGCTGCTAACTCTGTTTACTCTCTTACCCTTAAAGATGTTATTTAGTACTATGTTAACCTAGAAGATAATGCTCTTGAACACCTGATGAACTTTGTTATCCTATTTGCAAAATTCTTTATTCACAAACAAAATTTCGCAAAATCACTACCTAAATTTGCTCCTTTTCTCCTGGAACTGAGCTCTTTGCTTAAATCTCTGATTTTGTTAAATAACAAAAAAAGTAATACCTTACCGAGTCATTATGAAAGGTTTTTCCCTTATTTTTTTAAGTCTATCTTTGATTTATTTATTATCTATGTCACCAATGTGCTGATTGTTATTGTATTGTATTGTATTGTATTGTATTGCTCTGGTGTTAATCTCTGGGAACTTTTATCACGTGACTCTGGACACAGCTTCTTCTCTGTGTTGGGCACAGAGCTGGACAGCCTGACATCTGTGGCAGAGCAACAGGTGCTCAACAGGCTCCTGTCAATCATGAAAAATCCACTGTATCCACTGCACAGCACCATCTACAGGCAGAGGAGCAGCTTCAGCGACAGGTTGCTGTCACTGTCCTGCTCCACTGAAAGACTGAGGAGATCGTTTCTCCCACACGCCATGAGGCTCTTCAATTCCACCCAGGGGAGGAAAACCGACTCCAACTCCAATATGTCTGCCCTGTATCAAACTATACCACCAGACGTAGTGCACCCTGCATTTTGTGACCACCTACTTCTGCTTTCTTCCAGTATGTGGACTGTTACACCAGGGGAAATAAGACTATTGACCTACTGTATGCAAATGTTAAGGACGCATACAGCGCCATCCCTCTACGTTTACTGGGGAAAGCTGATCACAACCTGATTCTGCTTCAGCCTCACTACAAACCAAGAGTGAGGAGACAACCCACAACAATGCGCTCATTCAGGAAGTGGTCTTTTGAAGCAGAGCAGGCTCTAGTACAGACTGGGATGTACTACAGGGTTCGCACTGTGAGGATATCGAGGAGGCTGTTGACTGTACTACTGACTACATCAACTTCTGTATGTATGTTGTTGTTCCTGTAAGAATTGTGCGCTGCTATGCAAACAACAAGCCCTGGATTATGAGTCATGTCAAGGGCCTTCTTAACCAGAAGAAGAGGGCCTTTAAAGACGGAGATCAGCAGGAGCTTAGACACGTACAGAGGGAACTCAGAGTCCAGCTCAGGGAAGTGAAGGAGCAGTACAGAGGGAAGCTGGAGCAGAAACAGCAGAACAACAGCATGAAGGAGGTGTGGGATGCGATGAAGACCATCACCGGCTGCAGCTCAAAGCGGGGGGCCCACATGGAGGGAGATGCGGAGAGAGCGAACCTGGTGAACCACTTCTTCAGCAGGTTCGACCACCCCATGCCGTACACACCTCAGGTCACCATACCCCCTTCTGCTGCTGTCTCTCTCTCGCTCCCCTCAGGAGCCACAGAGGAACTGGTTGTCCCACCCACTGTTACGGCAGCCCAGGTGTGTGGAGAGCTGAGGAGGCTTCGTCCCAGCAAAGCAGCAGGTCCAGATGGAATATCCCCTTGACTTCTGAAGGCCTGTGCGTTGGAGCTGGGACTTCCCCTACAGCACATCTTTAACCTGAGCTTGGAACAGGGGAGGGTCCCTAGACAGTGGAAGACATCCTGCATCATCCCAATCCCAAAGAGACCACATCCCGGTGAGCTAAATGACTTCAGACCGGTCGCCCTGACATAACATGTGATGAAGACCATGGAACGGCTGCTGCTACACCACCTGAGGCCACAGGTCCACCATGCCCTTGACCCACTGCAGTTTGCGTACCAGGAGAAGGTGGGAGTAGAGGATGCCATTGTGTA
>JAGRRF010004921.1:22167380-22177524 GCA_019097615.1 Morone chrysops
TCTGTCAATCATGAACAATCCACTTCATCCACTGCACAGCACCATCTACAGGCAGAGGAGCAGCTTCAGTGACAGCTTCGTTCCTCCCCCAGGCCATGCGGCTCTTCAACTCCACCCAGGGGAGAAAAACCGACTCCAATATGCCTGCCCTGTATCAAACTATACCACCAGACGTAGTGCACCCTGCATTATGTGACCACCTACTTATGCACCTTAGGCCTTTCGAGCACTGGATTTGACCATGCACCTTAGGACACTCACCCAATGCTCGTTATTTTGCTGTTTATTTTATTTTATTTTATAATTTTATTTTATTGGTTTGATTCTTTTGCATTTTGCCTCCTGTTATTGTTATTGTTATTATTATCAGTCTGTGGGTACTGCTGGAAAATGTGAATTTCCCCTTGGGGATGAATAAAGTATCTATCTAATCTAATCTAATCTACTAACAATGACAATAATGACGCTGATAATATTCATAGTGGAGTAGTGTACCTGTGTATTTGCCAGACGAGCCTTGCTGTGGGGGTCTAGGTAGAGGCGATGTAGGGGGACTTCTTTCCCTGTGGGAGTTCGACTCCTGTCTGTCTGGTCCTGTTTCAGCTGGGCCAACGTCAACGTCCTGATTGGGTCCACAAGAAAACAAAAGTATGGATGTGGATGAATAAAAAGTCAAACTACTACTTTGGTAATAGATAGATTTGCGGGGTGTCATGGTATTACTGCCTTTTCACCAGCTTTGAATGAACACGATGTGATTTGGCTAATGACAGAGGCCAGTGATTTGTAATGTTTCCTCTTAGTGCTTGTGTGTTTGTGTGTAAGGGTATTCAGTGGTGTCTAAATCATTACATAAAGAA
This sequence comes from Morone chrysops, assembly GCA_019097615.1. NCBI lineage: Eukaryota > Metazoa > Chordata > Actinopteri > Moronidae > Morone > Morone chrysops. Next base: position 22,168,241 of record JAGRRF010004921.1, read on the forward strand.
TAGCACAGGCAGCTGAATAAACAGCATTCTGTCTTAACCACATGAATACTGGATTATTGCCATTTCATCTGACTGACCTGGCATTGCCTGTCTCCATCTCAGGGATAACTTAGCTCTCTTGCTGCTCTGTGTGGGCTTCACACTGCTGTTCAAACGTACAAAGCAAAGATTCTGTGCCCCGTCTGTCTCCTGCACTCTTCCTTTTAATCAGGTTCCAAAAAGCTTCCTTTATTAGTGGGTGCTTGGTGTTACACTGATGGTACATTCTTAATTTAAGTCAATTCAGCAATTCAGAACTTCACGTTACTGATCTTTCTACTCACTCTTTATGAATGTCCACACTAGCCTTTGAAAGTGGAGGGCTTGTGTGTGTGTTGATCTTGACAGGAGGGCGGTGGGCATCGGCGCTGGCTGGCCGAACAGGAACATGGCTCAGCAAACCCAGACTGTCACCAGCACTACCAGCAGCCTGGTGCAGCCACGGACTGGCTGTGTTCTGCACACAGACAAATACAATAATAAAATGAAAAATACACAGAAAAAATTATCATACACGTCATAGTACAAATAATGCTAAAGCAACAAATGCAAACACATGGTCAAACTAAAGAATGTAACCATAAATTACACATACGCACTCTCATACAGTGTCTTGGACACTAATTTAATAATCATCTAATTTGTATGAGGTGTGGTATAAATGGTATAAGAGGGATAATCCACTTACTTAACTATATTACTTATATATTACTTAACTATACTTAACTGCAGAGACGGCTGGTATATATGGGCTAACAGGGCTAAGGCCTTATCTTTCACAGTAAAGATGAAAAACTTAATTTTGTTTGTTTGTTTGCTTTTTGGAGGAGACAGGGCTTGGACCCAACAACAACCATACAACCTGTGGACTATATTAAATTCTCTTTTTTAGTCAATTAGCCGATCACCACAAACAGGTTGCCAAGTACACGTCAAGACCACAGATTCTCTCAAAATGAGACAGGACCTGGAGAATTCTTCGTGCTCCATATCTGAACTGCTGACCACAGATGGCAATCAGCCACATCCAGATGCGGACACCGCTGCAGCTGCTGCAACGCCGCGCAGCAAGCGGCGCTCTGATAATGTGTCAGTAACCGTTCAGTGCTGTCACATAATGGTCAAGCAGTCAAAGGCTCGTTTTGAGAAAGCCAGAGTGGACATTAGCCAATGATCTGCAAGGAGAAAGAGCTGATGGTGATGTACAGCAGTGTGGAGTTTGCGGGCCTAACGTCTGCAATGTCACTTTTGAGGATGACTGAGAACAATCTTCAGAGCATTTTTTTCTGAAACACTGAAAGTAACGCAAATAGCCATCGCAGCCCCCATGAGATCTGCAGAGTCAGAGAGGTGTTTCAGTACACTGAAGAGGATCCTTTCTGAGGACTACAAATGGACAGGACAGGCTAAACGTACTGGCTACGCTGCCCATTGAGCGGGACTTCATCCAAAAACCACCAGACTTTAATGACATGTGATTTACCTGTTAGCGGCCCCGAAAGGCCGTCGATATGAGCTGCTTTTTTTAAATAAGGTATGCCCAAGCTCTGAAACAACTCTCTCTTTTACAAACACTGTTATTTTTGCTTTGGTTTTGTAGATAGTTTTGTTTGGCATCAGGTCATTGTTTTGGATACCTCTCCCCAGTGTTGCCGTAGAGAACTTGCTATAACAAAGTATACAATGTTGTTGCTGTAACTTGATGTGATGCTACTGTTGCTGCTGTTGCTGCTGTGTGACGTAGTGATGAGTCCTGAGTGATCCTTTAAAAGCCCAGACACATCTGATATGGTCTTAGGGGTTTGTGTTTGGGCCAAAATCTCCTTTCTCCCTCCATCCTCACTGTTCACTTTGTTCCAAGACAAGCCAATAAAGAGACAATCAGATGTGCATGTACAATTACTCCAAAGCACAGACAAACACCTACCCTCCTGAGAGAGGCCTCGGAATTCACGGTGACAGGATTTTCAGGGTGGACCCACTTAGCTGTAGGGGGCAGGTTGAGCCCTGTGGGGTAGGAGGTTGGTGTTCCATTGGGGTACTGCCAGAGGATGGGGTACAGACCAAGCCCTGCTGCCCCACTGTGAGCCTGGGCTAGTAGAGGAGGTGGAGGGGGACCTTGACCCTAAAAAAAGACACAGTTTTAGCTTGTTTTGGTTTCGAAAGAATGGTGTAAATAACTTCAGCTTCAAACTTGGATAAATTGAGAGGTAGAAGTAACATTATTCTCCTCTCATCCCCATCTGCCCCCAGAGATGGATTTAAATGGTGTCTGTGTACCTGTAGGAACTGCTGCTGGTGTACGTCTGCTGGATGATGCAGGCTGAGGTGGCCCAACCCGCTGGGGGAGTCAAGCCGAGGATGGCCTCCGAGGAGAGAGGCTGCTGAAGGAGGCATTGCTGGGAGCACCCCGGGGGGTAAAAGGTGTGGGTGAGGTAGGGCAGAGGTGTGAGGAGGGGCAAGGAGGTGAGAGGCAGCGTGAGGGTGGGATGTGGGGTTGAGGCAGGGGGAGTGAGGGGAGGGGGAGTGGAGGGTGTGCAGGTGGGAATGGAGATAGGCTGCAACGTGGTTGGAGGAGACGGTGGCTGAGGCAGAGTTCTCTGCGTCTGAGCGTACCAGTGCTGGGTCTCTGTAAACAGTGAAGGTCTCGTTCTTATCGATGATCAGGGGGCTCTTTGTGCTGCTGCTGCTCGTGCTGACGCTGCCTGACTCCAACCGCACCGGCTTGAAACCAGACCGTGGAGGTTCTGCTATTTCTATTTTAGCGGACAAACGGCCTGCCGGAGGTGGGGAGGTATCACAGTACCTCGGTATTTTATGTTTAGAGACCTCTGGGGAAGTGTTGGGTTTAGGTTTGGAGATGTCCAGGAGGCTTGGGTGGGGTTTAGCCTTGAGAAGGTCAGCTGGGTTTGTGTTGGGGTAGGGATGGCATTGAGAGTTATTAGGGTGTTTCTGTTTCAAGGAGTCGAGCTGACCTGGGTTTGGGTTTGGGCTCATTTTGCATTTGGCTAAGTCAGGGGGGAGGAGGGTGTTTATCTTGTGGGGGGGCTGTTGGGGGTGTTTTCGTGTCTCCTCAGACAGAGACGGGCTCTTAATGCTGGGGTGGAGGGATGTGTAGTGTTGCTGCTGCTGTGTGTGCTGCTGATATTGCTGCTGTTGATGGTGATGAAAAAGATGATGATGAGGAAGGACTGTTTTCTCCTTCTCCACCAGCACCACATTTTCAGCCATCGATGTGACAGGCCTGGAAAAGACAAAAATGATTTTACTTATGTACATACAAAATGATCTGTATTTACTATTATAACCTCTATCATTGAGTCTAGTGATGAGGTCACAGTCACAATCAAGTCAAGTTGATTTATATAGCCCAAATATACCCCTCAGGGCTTAATAACTTTGATTTGGGTAAGGACAAACAGAAAAACCATTTAATGGAAGGAAGGAGGAACCCCTCTCACATTTGAATCATGTGTGCATTAAACAAAGTGCTCAATTATTCCTATGACCAGATAAATACAAGTGTAAATTACAAGCATGCTTAAAGTACATGGCCACTTTCCATGTACTGTCATGTATTATGATGCATCTAAGAAAAATTTAAACTCATGATTTCGACTGTATGAATTGTAAAACCTGTTATCAGGTTGCTACTAATTTTGGAACCTCTATATAGCAAAAGCAGACCTTTATATCTGATATACTGTCAATTGTTTGATTGATCCTAGGTTATTGTTAGATTGATCCTTGCTCAAAATAGAGAAACCAGATTACCCCCACAAAAGGTGGTGTCTTAGCTTTGTAACCATGTACATCTAATCAGTTTGTTACATGAGAGCCAGTACAGGACAAAGACTGCAAAAGGAAAGAATCACTGTGACAGCAGAATTAGGATCATTACACAAAGCAATGAATCCTAGGAAGCCATTGAACTTTTAGCAATTTGTAAAATTCTGTCACATTCACGATAAGGAAAAGAAGGAAGAAGTGTGCTCTCACTACAGTGTCATCTTACTGCACTGTCAGCACTTACATACACACGAAAATCAGGTGGTGTACTGAATTACTACAACAGTTAAATTAAGCAAACCATGACATTTTGGGGGACCGGATGGTCTATCTAATAACTACACTGCAAAAAAGAAATCTCAACAAAGTAAAATAGTCTTGTGTCTGGGAAATTAGATTAAATTATTTTTTGTCTAAAAAGAAAAATAATCTTGTCAAGCATGTTTTGTATCAAGAAGTTATCTAGTTTTAAGAAAATATACCTTTGTCTTCATAAGATATTACAGCTAATATTGAGCTAGACGTAACCAGTAACAAGTTACAACAATGGTTTGCATTATATCCCAGCAGAGGGACAAGATTATTTTCCTTATTTTAACACTAAGACCACTTGCACAACTTCTCAGTTTAAGAGAAAGTAGTCTTGTCCTGGTAAATTAAGCAGCTGTTTAGTTTTTCATTGTTTTAATAAGGAATGCTAAAAATTATCTGGTGCCTTTATGTAAAACAATTTATTTTTATTATGCTGTTTGAAGAAATTGTGCCTTTTTTGCTAAGTGCTTAATTGCTTAATAATCATAGATTAAGGTACAAATTCTAAAATTGAGCTCAATAATGTGATCAAAATACCTATTTTAAGAGGTTTATTACTTGTAATAAGCACAACTTGCTTACATTTTTGGCATTTCTTCTAGTTTTAAGGCCGATTACAGTCTTTTAGTGGTTAGATCTTTATGCTACTTTTTAGAATTCTAGCCAAGTGAAATTGGTTTACCCCATTGGACGTGCAGTGTAGAGATGTTCCAATACAATATGATTGCTATCATTGTTGTGTTTCCTGGCTCAGGTTAAACCCTTTGTCAGAGTCAGAGTAGGGTGGGTGCTTCACTATCCTTTTCACTTGTTTTGGGGCTAATAAATTACATTGTATCTATTTTAGGCAGTATTAGAAGAATTTCTGATCCTGCTAATGGAATGCCGGAACAACTATACAAATAACTACACCTGACACCCAGTCATCATATCAGGAATATGATCTGTAACATTCAGAACCTGACTTTAAAAAATACACTTAAACATAATTTCTGTTCTCACCTGATGACCTCAGAGGGAGCAAACTCTATTTTGCCTAAGCTCCTGACAGCTGTAATACCACCTCCCATAACGCCCTGCTGCTGCTGTTGCTGCTGCTGCTGCTGTATGGGAGGTTCAATATCCATCCTGCGGCCCCCTTCTGATGGAGAGGGAGATGGAGGGACGGGAGGCGAGGAGACGGGGGAGGGGTTCAGGGGGAGGTAAGGTGAGAGTGACGTGGACTCAGCCTTCTGCGATGCAAGCAGCGCTGACACTGCCTCCGAACTCTCCTGGTGCACTGTCGCCTGGGCATCGTCTGTAATGTCGATTACACTGCCACCGTGGAGGGACAGCGACGGCGTCTGGGATCGAGATGACACTAATAAACAGGAATAAAAACATTACACTGTAAGGATACTAAACTTACTGATAATCATCATACATATGACAGTTATCATGCATCAGTTGACTGTACCTTTCACAGTGTTTTTACTGCTGTCCATAATGGCGCCCTGGACGGTGTCAGACATCAGCGGAGTCTGTTGCCGTGGAGACTGGGTGATCTGTGTTACTGCGACCAATTCCTCCTCCTCCTTCGTTATCATTTTGCCTGTTTCCTTAACCACACCCTTCTTGCTATCCTCTGTTGCTTGAAGCTCCACCCATGGAGACAGGCGACCAATGAGAGACGAGGAATCATTCATTTTGGTGCCCTGCATCAGCGGCTTCTCATCCTCCTCCTTTTTGGAAACACCACTTGGTTTGACGTCACTGCTGCTTGTCTTCAGCTCATTCTCAGAGTTGGGCTCTGAGGAGGAGGAAGAAGAAGAGGAGGAGGACGACGAAGACGATGAGGAGGAAGAGGAGCACGAGAAGTGGGCAGTCCTCTTGTGTGGGTTTTCTGAGTCGCTACTCTCTGACAGATCAGAAGCCATGTCAGTCTTGAGCCTCTTCAGACCTGCCTTCTTCTCATCTTCCTCACCCTTTCTGCGTTTGTTCACTGCCTGCTTGGCCTTTGACTTGGAGTCTGGACAAATAAAAACAAAAGTAGAAGTAATTTTTGAATACTCACACGCAAGCCTGCTGACAATTCTTGTTAATGAATTAATTCTCTTCTTCCTCTTGACTGGAGCTTTTATAATCTGTTGAGGTGTTGTTTATTATTATTACAGTAAGAAAAAATCCCTCTAGAGAATAATTTTGGCCAGTGTAAGCATCCCTTCATATGGTTAAACAGGTCTAAATTCAAATCCCAAAGTGTCAATTTCTGCATTTTAGTTACACTACTGTGTGAACAGGCTGTATCACTCAAAAATATTCACTTCAAGTTAACCTCTGTGTACATCAGCAAACTATGTAAATCAAAAGTGGAGGTAGACAGGCCAGAAGGAAAGAAAAGCAAAACATATTCAAATATGACGCAGTCACCAAAATGGGAATAAATAAAGTTGTCTTTTTGTACAGTAATCAGTTACTCAGTAAGTGAGGTCCGACCCCCAGGGTTACCCTCTGCTCTGATGGCGTCTACCGCACTGGGCACTGCCCTTCTGTAGGCTTCTGCAGGTTGGCCAATAAGAAGAAAGTGGGCTTTTAGGGAGGGGGGCCAAATAGAGGGCCAAATAAATATATTAATATAATTTCCCTCTGGGATTATTTAAGTATTTCTGATTCTGATTCTGATTCTGATAGAGACACAAGCTAAAATGGCTTGTTTCTGGCAGGATGAACTGATGGGCTGCATAAGTTGGCCAGTTTTACTGTGAAATATGCTAAGCTACCACAGTCCCAGAATAAAAAAAAGTTGGAAATAATAAGCCTCTCTAAGAACAACACACTCCGGGTGGCTGTGGCTCAGAGGGTCGTCCACTAATTGGAAGGTTGCTGGTTCGATCACCTCCCAATGCATGTTGAAGTATCCTTGAGCAAAATACTGAACCCCAAATTCCTCCAGATGCTGAGTCATCGGTGTGTTAATGTGAATGAATGACTTTGTTTCTGTTCAATGGGCTTTGCCATCACTGTATAAATCTGTGTGAAAGGGTGAATGTGGCACATAGTGTGAAAGCACTTTGAGTGGTCGGAAGACTAGAAAGGCGCTATACAAGTACAGGTCCATTTACCATTTACCATTACTCCTCTTGGTAAATGGTAAACCTCTTCAGGTTGACCTTTTCACAACCATATTAAGGAGTGAAATAAATGTTTTTATGTAGCCTGTTTTGTGTTTGTGGAACCACAATTATTATTTAAAAGAAGCCACAACTGTAACTGTTTTGTATCTAAAATCTTTTGGCCTCAAATTTGAGTGTTTGATGGTGACTGCCCTCACCTCTGGTGATCTCTTCTCTCCTGTCCTTGTCCTCCTCTGGAACACTGCTATCCGATCCTTTCCTTCTGGAAGAGCGAGAGCTGCGCTGCTCTCTCTGCTCCCGACCACTGCCAACGGGCGAGTTGTGTGATTGGCTAGCTGGCTGCTGGCTTGGCTGTGATTGGCTCTGCTGCTGGGAAGCCAGCGTCCCCTGGGAACCTTTTGGGTTTGGGCCTGATGAGGTCATGATAGGGCGGGGGCTGTTAGCTTGAGCTCGCGTGTAGTGACTCTGTAAGAATAAATAAAGTCATATGTTAGCTCATGTAGAAAAACAATCAGACCTGACAATTACAAGCTTTAGTATCAATGCATACACAGTTATCAGTTAATCACAATCCAATATGACAGACCTGCAATAAATCCTTTGTGAATCTTACAGTTATATTCATGTTTTATTGAATTTGAAGTTGTATTTAAAGTTTTAATTGAGACCCTTTTAGAGAGGTGTTGACACAACTGTGCGGTAATTTTTGAGGCTGTAGTAGGCGCTGCTGTTTGTTTACTTCATTTTAGCTCGAGCCAGAGCTGGATCTACCAAACTAGGTACGCAATAACTCTGCACTGCTGAGGTCATGTAAAAAAGCAATAAAAACTAAATCATAAATACAAAAGAAGTAGGAGTTCTGGTTCATTCCACACAACATGGCCCCATCTGTTTCAGAGTAATATCACTACAAACACTACATTCTGCTGCATGCTTCATATTAACAAAACTCCAGCCAAACTCTAATCCAAATGCCAGTTTTTAAAAGTCTACAGTTCAAAGATACTTTAAAATATCATCCTTTATAAACTGATCACTGCAAAACCTTGTGGACCCTTAGGGCTCAAAGTCTGAGCAAAATAGTGGCACCATCTTATATATTATTGTATCTCTACCCCTACTGCCATTTATTGAAAGAAAGAAACTCAACATTGGATTTGGTGCAGATATGTCTGTAACAAATGGAATTTTGATCTTTGCTAACAGCTCACAAGAATGCAGCTACTTTAGTAATCTGTAAAAATTCATTAACACACTAGCAGGAACGTAATTACCTTATTTTCTGCTGCTGGAAGCTGTGACTCCACTGCTGGACCTCAACCTTTAGAAGTGTTTCTATTATTTTTTATCACTTCAATTTTAATGACAGTATGACCAGTCTAAATATGAGAAACACTTCTCAGTATAACTCAATACAATCGAATAACAGCACAAACTACAAGCTCCAAAATGATCATCAAGATGAATCAACATCTCTGTAAAACAGATGGAACAAAAACTGAACATAGGACCTTCATGAAGGTAGGATATATTGCAGAGCTTTTGTATTAGACTGCATTAGTTTAAGCTAGGTGTTCCTAACAAACTGGAGTGTATATTCGGATGGATTTATAGTATTTAATCCCCCGGTGGGATGTAAATGAAATGGACATAAAAGACACATTTCAATGTAATGTAGTCCAATACAACATCTTCTATACTAAGTCTTTGAGCAACCGTACCTGTCTGAGCCACACAAAAAAAAAATCAATCAGAAAGTATTATAACAGTAATATGTCTCATTGTTTTGACTCTACTTTGCACATTGGTTTGAAATGGAAGCAAATTTTATACAAGTCTCCCTGTTTTTGGTTAAAGATAATTTAAATGTGATCTTTTGCTCACTGTTTCATTTCCAAGCCAACAAAAATGCAAGACTGTCCTTACACGTTGAATGCACTGTGTGACTCTAAAAAAGCAACAAGACTTCTAATTAGGGCCCGAGCACTAAACGTGCGAAGGCCCTATTGTAATTGAAGGAATTCTTCTTTT
>JAGRRF010004921.1:22282965-22300188 GCA_019097615.1 Morone chrysops
CCTGAGATAACTTCTGTTGTGAATTGGCGCTATATAAATAAAATTGAATTGAATTGAACACTAAAATGGTGCTCTGAGCTCCCAGTCAGGGCAGAGTCAGCTAATATAATGGCTTTCTGCTTAGCCAACTAGCTGACAGCAGCTAAAGTTAGCAACTAAAGTACCTAACCAGAAAAGCTGTCTGTAAATCACACAAGTTGAAGCAGAGCAGCCAGAGGACATCAGAGGGTAAAACAGAAACTATTTTATCTATGAATATGATCCAGTTTCACCAAAATCTTTGAATAATTATAAAAGTCAGCAAGCCCAGCACCAGAAACACAATCATTTTTGGGACCTACCTCTTGTCTCATGTTCAGTTAAAGCTATCATATGCTGTCAAGAACATCGGCAGAGGATAAAGATGTGCTCACTGCCACTCCATTCATTACTATGAAAGCAGCTCAGTGGCGCATGAAACCAAAAAAGCCACTTTCTGCTGCAAAGAAATGACCGGATGATTGTATACTGCGCATGCTCTACGGGCCACAGGGGCACTACAGACTTCTGCTGGCCAAACCAGCTGTGTTCTACCTTTTGCCCTCCGTTAACTTGAATGAACAATTGAATCTTGTGAATCTTTTAGACTTTAAAAGTGTTGTTGGACTAAATGGAATAAATTCTGATAGTGAAACAAGTCATTTCACAATTACATGGAATTCCAAGGCAAGAATAGAGTTCAGTATCAAATTAAACTAACATAAGTTGCGATTATTTTGTGCACAAAGAATTACTTCAATCCCTCACTGCAAAAAACACCTAGTATAAACTTACTCAAAATAAAAGTATATCATATGAGAACACAGCAAAAAGACTTAATTTATTCTATTTTAGGAGCTTAGGGAAGTGTGGTTATGTTTACAATGTCTGGTAATACACATAATCCAGTTAAAGTCCCGTGAATGTGAACACACAGCCTGGGACAGGACAGGAGAGATCAGTAGTAGACAGGAAATGAGAGAACAGGTCAGGGTGGATTGGGAGACAAGACATAACAGTACCGAAACAATAGAAAAGGACAGGGATTGGGTTAAAGCTAAGGGGGTTCAGTAGCTATGACACAGCTCATCCAATAATTCAAGTGTCTGTCTATAGTAGTAGCAGTAACACAAGCTGTTACCTTGATGACACTGCACGCATCACACTATGCAGTTTATATTAATAATCATCACTACCAGTTTTATTTTTTTGTGGCTTAGAACAAAGTGTTCTTGAGGACCACAGGGAGCCTGTTTGAAATCCAACTAGAGAGACTGTAAGCAGGCCTATTGTCATTCATCCCCTTGTAGAGTCCCACTGGCACAGAGCAACCGTGTTAATATAATGAATTAGTTAATTAGGTCAAGATTAAGTGAATTAGATTACAGGGTCAACTAGCGTCAGTGAGGACAGCAGACAGACACATCACACAGACAGGTAAGTCAACATTCCATCAGCCCCAGTTTTCTCCAAAACAAGGTAGGACCAAGTAATTATTACAGGTTCCCCTCAGGGGGTCGACAGCAAGACTAGTTCCAGAACATTTGAATGCTGCACAGGTTGGTACTCTGTTAAAACATAGCGACCAGGTTACCTCTCCATCTCTCTATCCTGCAGAAAGTAAGAAATAAATCTCTGATTCACTGCTCTGTTCTTCACTCTCTTGGTCGCTGAACCACCATTGCTTTCGCTCTCTCTTTGAAAAGACAACTTTAAATCGTGTGTTTAAGAATTTAAACCGCTGCAGCTGAGACCTGGTCCAAAAGAAAACATACAGTCCAACTAGATAGACATGCGTGAGCCACAGTTACTTGATCCATTTAGGAGATGTTCCAAACTGAACAAGCACAACCTCCTCATTACTGGCTATACCAAAATAGCTTCCCTCACATTCTTTGGTAAAACAGTCTACCCAGAGGTCCAGGCCAGTATTCCCTGAAAGCAGTGTTCAAAAATACAAAGGAGAGCTCTGGGTCCAAGATATGACTTGGACTCACATGATTCTTGCAATAGACCTTAGCAAAGCACATTAATGAAAACACACATTTTTTTTAAGTCTAATAGAACTAGAAGGAATAGCAGATATCTGTACATTCAATACTGGTAAATATGTCAACAGTGAATTTTAAAACCATGCCATATTTTATCAGCTCCTCTGTCTTAAATCAGTGACAGAGATTTCATTCAGAGCAGCTGTCAGCACAAGGGCTGTCTGAGGGTGTGATCCGCTGAGAAGGTGATCGGCTGCAATCTGCCAGCCCTCCAGGACCTGTACACCTCCAGGACCCTGAGGCGTGCAGGTAGGATTGTGGCTGACCCCTCCCATCCAGGACAAAAACTCTTTGAAACACTTCCCTCTGGTAGGAGGCTGCGGTGCATCAGGACCAAAACCTCACACCACAAGAACAGTTTCTTTCCGTCTGCAGCTGGTCTCATTAACATGGCCCAGAACCCCCATTGACACTGACTCTGTATATATGCATTACAGTAATGCACTCCTGTTGGTTTTTCTATCCTGCACATTGTAAATATCTCTCCCGTACAGTTTTAGATCTTTCTATCTTTAGCTTTTATTTTTGTGTGTTTTTTTATGCAACAACGCACCAAGGCAAATTCTTTGTTTGTGTAAAAAACTAACTTGGCAGTTAACCCAATTCTGATTATGAAAACAGTCTTCAGACAGGCTTAGGTTTACTCATTCCATATCCAGGCACAGTGACAGTCTGTCTAGGCTGCTTTCTCACTCAGTGTTCTGCTAAAAAGACTATGATTTAACTGTTGAGGATACAGGTTAGAGTTTGGCATAGTGAGAAATTACAATGTCTCTTTATCAGTGATGATTATCACACATATTACTAAACACACACTACACTAAAGTCATTTTATAAGACAAACCAATGTGTTCATTCTTCTTATTATACAGTGTGTAAGCTTTGCTACCAACCTGCCAAAGCCATCCAACAGTTGCTCAGTTCAAGCTGTAGAAGATAATTGACTGTTATCTCCTTCACTCAGACATCAACATAAACCCTTGCTACACCTGCTTACTCAAACTTTGAAAGAAACTGACGTCATGAGATTAAGTTTATGTGAGGTAAGTTGAGTAGCCATGAAATCAGCAGCATCAAAATGATATTGCATATTGATTTCAAAATGACTTCATAAAGTTTACAAAAGACAAGTCATCGAATTCATCATGGAGTTGAAGTATGAGACCAACTAAAACTAAAACTGAAATAAAGTTGGTGGACAGTGTGATTGGTTTTACAATCCTCTGGTGCTTATCATGTTGTATTTTTAGCATTACGTGCCTTTAAAATGCTAATTTTATCTCAGCTTAGCGATGAGAATACATGTAGTGTACACAATTCAGGTCTGACACAGTACTACAAGAACCACAGCAGCTGCTGAGTAGTAGAGCTTATGTATTCCCAGGCTTTTCTGGAAAGCCTCCGAGCCTATAGGAGACTTTATGGCTGCAGTATGTAGCACTGTGATGTAGTAGGGCTTTAGTGCACTGTGTGCGTGTGTGTGTTTGTGTGTTTAAAAGAGATGGGGGATGGGTACATCCAGCCAGCCCATCCTGGCTTCAGATTACATTTTGTTTCCTTAGGCACCAGAAAACAAACCACTAACACTTTATGTATCCAGTTACTGCGCTGTCCAAACACCACATAACCTGGACATCACATAGCAGTGCTATAGCTCACAGTGTGAACAGCAACTTCTTAAATAAGACTATTTATGACACCATTTTACACACACTTAAAACCTTTATTTCCCTGATTGCACTGAAATTCATTATTACATGCTAAAAAGACAACATGACACAGAGAGTCACTGCAGCTTCTGTGCTGCCTAACACAAGCACAAAGACATACAGTGAACAATGGCATACATAAACATACCTGAAGATTAATCAGTATAAATAAACATCTCTGTAAATGTAGGCAGTGGATTTATTATGTATGTTAACCTGTTGATACAACTATGTTATGGCTAACTGCACAAGTTAAATCATATTCTCATATACTTAATGCAGAGCCATGTATGAATGAATGTGAAAAGATCATATCATCACAATATTAAACAGACATTTGATACACAATAATAATGGGTGACCACGCTAAGAAATAATTTTCTAGGAGTTTTTATTGACAATACAGGACAGCACTTGCTTCCAAACGTCATTTACTAGTAAGCCTAGTATTGACTTCTTTTTTTCAACAATGCAGGGTTCATAATAAAGTGTCTCAGGTTTACTACAGGTAGGTCAATTTTAATGTATTAAAAGGATAGCCCCTTGAGATGCAGCATCTCATTTTCGAGGGGGTCCTTAAGACACAGGTCTTCAGTGTTTTATATGGGACACTCCGCGTTAGCTCGCTTTTGTGGTGTGCTTGACTGTCCTCACCATAGCTGATCTTTTCACTGCGGTCTCCAGCGAATTGACTACACTTTGCAACAATTTTCCTGTAAAGTCACAGTTCAAATCAAGTAGAATTTATCTGAACTAAAAATTTGGCAATGTGAGTGCGGAGCTAAAATACAATAAGAAAAAAGTATTTTATTTCATAAATTATTATATGTATATATACATATTATTATAAGTGTTTCTGTGATTAGAAAACTAATCCAGGACACATGGGAACCCTGAGATATACCCCCCGCCACCCAATAATTCAATACTATGTCACTTAGATCCACACTTAACAGAATAGTAGCCATTTACTACCAGTATATTATAAAATATTAGTTCCTTCAGTAATACAAATTTGTAAATATCCACAAAGCACAAGTAAAGTACATCCTATACTGAAACAAATGGTGTAGCCAAGTCCATATAATGGTACATTTATGTCCCAGCTGTACTGTAGCATCTACATTAGAAGGGGAAAGCTTCTCTCTTGCCATGTTTATTCTTGTGTGTCGGATTTGTGTTTGTACTCTAAACAATGCTGCTATTCACAGCCCAATACACACTTACACACAGCTCAGAAATGTTTCTAAGCTGGCTGAACTGCAGAACTGCAACAAACATGCATGGATTCTGTATGTGGAAGGTTCTTCCCTGGTCACAGTCATTTTCTGCTGATTAGCCACACAGAGATGGACCTCACTCCACAGTCCTAAAAACAAACTAGCAACTAACTAACTGCTACTGTAAACACACACACACACACACACACACACACACACACACACACACACAGTGGACTGTAATAGAAAACAATGGCTCCTATAGGCACTGACCTGGCTGCCCTGTTCTTTTTATTCATTGTGAATCCAGATGAGTATGGCAGTTTTATGCCCAATGTGCCAACCAATGGTTCTGCTGCTGAGCTTTACCTTTGTCTTTTCAAGTCCCACTAAAAACGAAGTATCTACGAGGCAATTGCAATGCTGTTTGGCTGCTACAAAGACGCTCAGTTTTAACGTTCATCTATGCGTCTCTGTTGCTGCCATTTGAACTCCGCAGTCGTGTATTTTTCTTCAGTTTTATGTTTGAGACTCTGCAAAGTACTGGGTAACTCACTGCAAAGGAATTTACAATGCCATTAATGGAGTACTGTATTTTAATACTCCAGGGCGTTTATGAACTTTTCCTTATTCCGACACCAAAAAGAGAAAAGTATTCTTCCTCCTTTAGAGCCAAGCTAATCAAAAGAGAATGAGAGAACTGTACTAAGATAACAAATGAATCTATATACTGTTAGTTATCTTCAATAAACTGCGTTAACATACAGAAACAAATACAAAGAATTTAGCCTCAACCCCCTGGTTTATCATATCACATACATTATACATATTAACTAACTGGTTATGATCTCATTTCATAATGTGAAAACCCCATTAGATGAATAAAGCTATGCATTTATGGTCTGCTACTGAGCAGATGGAATATCCCAAAGGAATATCCTGACAGAATAAATAATAATGAACAAACACTTAAGCAGCCTACAGTTATTACTACATTGACACTTTATTACAATACTGTTATTACTGCTTTCATATAGTCTATATTACACAAGTGGCTATAAAACAATTAAGCAAAATGCATCAGTGTTTCTAAGATTATTTACCCTTTTTAAATGTTTAGTGTTTGGTTGTAAGACAGTCAAACTCGTCTAATCTACTGCTAGACCAGACGTCTATAATGATCTGAGATATAATAATAATAATAATAATAATAATAATAATAATAATAATAATAAAGGGGTAATTAGACTTAATAACCCCAGCGGAGGTATAACTAATTTGCGCTAATTAGCAGGGTTACATATCATTGAGGGGAAAAATATACAATACTATATTACATACAGTAATATTATTATAACTGCACAAAGTATAGTAAGACCATGCCACATGCAGTGGTCATGTAAAGTGTGTGGAAAGTGCAGAGCTAATTAAAAGTGTTGACAGCTTTATCTGGTGGAGAGCACTCAAACTGCATTCTTGACATCTTCAAATCACTTGTGTTATCCAACCAACAGTCCTATCCCAAAAATAATCAGTTCACTGTCATTCAGGACAAGGAAAAGCAGTACATCCTCCCATTTGTAAAGCTAGAACCATAAAACAACCATGAGAACATAAAAATACAGTTACTAGAACTCCTAATCAATTCATTGACTGTTTCCTCTTTTATATGTATATGTATAGCTATTTTAAAACAGTGTGTTGACCTAACTGTGTATAAAAAATCTTTGAGTTTCTTGAAAAGCGCTCTATAAAATAAATATATTAATATTATTATAACCAATGAATGAAATTTTGTCTTAAAAAGCTACCAAACAGTGTAATGATGAGCATTGCTGATTGAAAGATTTTAGATTTTTTGGGTGGTAATGCTCATACTGACTGTCTTGTTACTGAATTCTTTTTCTACTATGAATAAAGCTAGGAACCAATAACCCTTAGTAGCACATTGCTAACCCAGTATACTCCTGCACTACTAGCCTATCTGACCACAGCTTGGCTTGACACACTTCTTCTAATCTAATCTCCAATCCTTCTCCACTGTATTCACTCAGCTAGTTAAGCCCCTTGCTAATGAGACTGTGTCCCATTGTATGGAATTAAACCAGAACACTACTCACTGCCTAAATCACATCACACACAAGGACCAATTCTACAAGGGAATTAGGAAGCTGGGAACATGTTTATTGTGCGATACAAACAAGCACATGCAATTACACATGTGAGAATTGTTTAGCTACAACAGTGTAATCGATTCATGAAATGATATCACCTTACTGCTCCTGCCAAAGACAACTTGATCTAAACATGAGTGAAATGCAGTATAAAAGAAAGCTATGAAGCTGTGAAATGGCATAGAAAGCACCATGTGCAGTCAGTGACATACAAGAAGGACCTGTGACATGTATGCATGTAACTGCATGCAACGGGCGACTGTGGCTCAGAGGCAGAACGGGTCGTCCTCCAGTCGGAAGGTTGTTTGGTTCAATCCCCGGCTCCTCCTGGCACGTGTCGAAGTATCCTTGAGCAAGATACTGAACCCCAAATTGCTCCTAATGCATAGCATCGGTGTGTGAATGTGTATGAATGTGTTAGTTTCTGTTCGATGCCATCACTGAGTGAATGTGTGCGAAAGGGTGAATGTGCCAAGTAGTGTATAAGCGCTTTGAGTGGTCGGAAGACTAGAAAGGCGCTATACAAGTACAGGTCCATTTACCATTTACCAACTACCACAGAGGACTCTCAAATTAAAACCACACACAAAGAATAGCCCTAACAGAGATCTATGACCATTAGATAATAATACTTTCTTCTTCCCTCGTGAAATTGGACATACAGTATGTATTACACAGAAATCACACAAAATAATCCAATCAGAACTGTGCTGGGGTTTGGTCACTTATCTGCATAGGGAGATTCTGTGAACAAAAGAACGCAGGGAACAGGCACAATGTACAGTGAGACAGTACTGTGTATCTGCCAGTGCAAATATTTCATTGTTTGCTGGTTTTGGCATGTTAACCCATTATTAAAATAGCTCTTTTTTCTTTTCTTTTCTTTTTAAAGGAGGAAAATTCAGACCAATATATTGCCATCCACCCCTGCCTGCCTACCGACTGTAAGAAGAATGCAATCATTACACCTCAAGCAGGAAATGTTTGTTCCTGAAAGCTCCAGAAGTGACAACATGGAGTTGTCTTTAAATTATAGACAATTTTTACATGAAGACAAACTGCCCATTGTTCAGCCTGCAGCAAGCCAGTTTTATGTTTTTCCAAGTCCTAGCATTCCTGCGCCCCTGTCCAAGTCGGAGGGATCGTTGTCCGCCAGAAAAAACACAGGCAGACGAGGCTTTCTTGTCGCCCATCACGCTCAAATAACGTAGATTGTGACCAATAACCACGAGGTAATAGGGATTAGCTAACGTAAAACCTGGAACATGGGGTGAATCTAGAAAGCCAGCCGTACCTCCATCAGCTGATTTGCAGTATACAGCAGATTAAAGCATTTAGCTGCTCGGGACTCAAATTCCTACACATGCTTTTACAAATGCAGCTGCTCTCAGAGGACAACACGTTAAAATCCCAGCTGTTTCTCCCTGACAAACTGATGATTTTTAAAGCGATACATTAGTCGTGTACATATATACATATACATTCCACTGTGGTTTTATCATTCTTAGCTAAATATGAAAACATGGAGTTGCGTTTCAGCCAGTAAAAGAAGTGAGAGAAGTTTGAAGATGTTGCTGTAAATAAGCATAGTGCTGTCTGGACTAGCTGTTTGCTTTTCATAAACCCCCGCTGGTAGTCTACCTCCCATTAACTTGCTTGCTAAGTGGTCAGATAACTAGTAAACTCCCCACGCAACAATGGCAGATATTTTGGTGAAACAATGCTGAATACAAGTGGTGAACTCATTGGTTTAAAGAGCCACAATGACTAGGGGAAAGCCACAACATAATTTCCGCCTGACAAGCCTGCAACCTGCCTGGCTGACTAGCCATCAACCACTGAGATTTTACCATTTGCTTTGCATGTAACAGACCAAGCAGGAGGACAAAGTCAGCGTTTTCCTTACCGTCAGGTCGGGATTGTCGCTGTCACGGTGGTTAACGGCTCGTATGACCCCGGACCTCCATGGCCACCGACCGATGTCGCCAATTTCGGGCGGCTCGTCCCCGTTGACACAGAGGAACCGCTTCCCTACCAGCTCCGGCCGAGCCTCGACTGCCATGGCCCTTCGCTGGTCAAAACCCCCCCTCGAAAAAACTTCCCAACAACGACGCCCTTACAGACCTGTTATTTACGACATTAAACCAGCTCTAAAGAATCCAACAATAGAAAGAAAATTAAAAAGGCAAAGTATTTGTTGCTAAACGCTGAAAAACCGACCCGGGGGATTTAAATGAGTAGCAGTCTCCACCCGCTCGAGCGCCAGTCTCTTTTCTCTCCGCGTGAAAATACGGTGGAACACTGAACCGCATCACATGTTTCTCCGCTGGATCCAGAGGCATTCACAGACTGCAACACGGTTGTGTCCCTCCGCTCAATTGAAACCCACCGGTTCTATTTTCGCAAAACTACTCTTCCAACTGCTTGTACTTACAGCTGACACGACTGGTATAAACAGCAACTATAGACAAGTTCTGCTTCCATTATCACTTTAATAGCATTACTATTATTGTTCGCTCTAGTATTAAACTGTTAAACAACAACAGCAGCATTCATGTAGCATTATGCTAATAACATAATAACACTGTCATTATTTATTTTCCAAGAAATATAAACAAGAATCAAATGTCAATATACTAACATACAAAAGACATATTTAAAAATTAAATTAAAGCATATAATAATAAAATATATACATAAACAGTAAATACAAAAAATATAAATAATAAAAATAACCTGACAAAATATGTTATATATGTTATAAAATTCTAATTCACTCTGTTGACCATGTACACTTCCCAGGTCTATGTGTTGAAGATAATTAATAAAAGCATCCCATAATTAAAAATAGTATAACAGAATATGTCAATAAGGATATACATGTAGACAGTAACCTGCAGCCATTCACCAATACTTGGACTATTCAAATTTTCCTATGATATGCTATCATCCATTGTGTCTGTAATAAACATAGATCTAGGAAGATTTTCTCTTTCTTCCTTTATTATGTTTTTTTGTATAACAACCTAAAAAGAAGAGTGTTGGCTCCATAGTTAACTGTAATGGGGATCCTATAACATTCCCAAACACAGTGAACAGAAAAGTCACTTACACTGTATAGTACAATTAACTAACAGATTATTGAAACCCTAACTTCAATCCACTGCAACACTGAATATCAAGTCTGCATTAATCATTGTTAGTTATACTATTGTTTGAGAGAAGGAAGTGCACACCTTGCAAATAAGTTTATACATTACTGTATTCATCATTGAATTAAACAACTCAAGTAAATGAGTAAGTCTGCTAACTGATTTTCATATCATAATAAAAAAGGAGTGGAAACCAATGGCTGCCTTGATCAAAATACATAAAAAAATAAAACTGTATATACAGTAGAGTGTAAATGTGTAGCATGCATTCGAAAATGTGAAATGTGAAAATGTGAAGTATACACTATCTGTAGTCAAATAGTTAAGATTAGCAAACACACTGGTATGAAACATTAAAAATAACTGCAGCCCATCAAGCCATCATCAAAGCACAATGGATGTAAAATCATATGTATCTATCATTTCCTTTATTATAATCTGCTGTTTATTTTACGCCCTCTTAATGCTATTGTGTGTGAACATCTCATTCAGAATCCATCTGACATGCTTTGTCTCTTTCTTTCAGTGTGGATTTAAATGTCCCCCACTGAGGCCTCCTGTGATATAAAGGAGCAGGACAGAGAGAGAATCTGTGGAGGAGAGAATAAGGCAGAGGAACTGAAGGAGAACAAGAGAGGGAAGGTTTGTGTGTGAATGTGGCTCCATGGAGAATTGTACTCTTGTGTGCTTTTGCTTGTGTGTGTGTGTGTGTGTGTGTGTGTGTTTGTGTGTGTGTGCAGAGTGTAGGGATCTTAAGGACAGTATAGAGGTTTGTGTGTGAAGCATGTAGAAAGAAGTCAGGCTGGATGGGGGGCGGGGGAGCTGAATAAACACGATCACACTATGGACACAAATCAAAAGAGGAAAAGGCAAGAAAAAGAAAAAAAAGAGGAAGAAGGAAAAGAAACAAGATCAGAGGTACCATAGTGGTGGAATAAGAAAATGAAACAAAAAAAGAACAGTGGTAACCATGAAGAAGTGAGACTAACATATTTTTTGTTTTATTTACATATTGTGTCATGTTTCTTGAACAGGTCTAGTAACTTAGTGTTTTAGTTAGTTATTTCTTGAACAACAACTACTGGACAGCTGTATGGCTTTAGAATTGACAGAAAGCATACTTGAGAGATCTAAGATAGCAGCCATCCCCTGCTTGCAGTTTTTGTATCAAACTAGGTTAAATCCCAGGCCTTGAAAACATGAAACTAATAACATCTCTATCTTTTATGTTATTCTATTATTGTGTTTAGCATGGAGGAACTACAAACTTTCATTTTGTTATACAACCATGTTGTTTAATGATGGATACATTTCCGTGATTACTTGATAGGTAAAATGGCAAAACAGTTGTTCCTGTGTTATAACTGTAATTAAAGGGCAAACCTGCTATCATAAGCCATTATTTACTTATGCTAAGTTACATACGAAAGTTAACGATGTAACCTTTTGCTAAAACTAACCAAGTAGTTTGGTGCCTTAACCTAACCAAACTTCACAACTTTAGCAAGTCTAAGTCTAGTCTATTATTGCTGTCATAACAATGAACGTGACTTGACAGAGGTCACCTGTCTTCGTCCCTTCCTGCAAATCCAAAACTCGTTAAATGTGTCATCGGTAACAGCGTTAAATGACACACAAAATGCTTAAAATCTACAGCTCAGTAATTAACACACCATAAAAACAGTCTGGTTCTTAAATTTGTAAGAATAGAGCATAATTTGAAAAAAGTTGAAACTTCTTCTGAAAAGGACTCAAAAGCTACACACAGACTGCATCAATGTTCATTGGCATTAAATGATATACCATCAGAGTCATCTTAAAGGACCAGTGTATAGGATTGTGTGGCATCTATCAGTGGAAATGCAATTACAACCAACTAAATACAGCTTGTCTTCCAAGTGTGTAGGAGAAACTACGGTGGTTGATTTAGCAACCGTTTATATCATGATACAGTAATGTGAGCAGTGGAGCAGCCACATGCTCGGTGTGGAGGTGTTTTCTGTTCAACTGTGATGCTGTCCCAGACAGGCAGTGTGACCAGAGAGGCTCCACTGGGAATATCCCTCACACTGCTGCACACTGCAGCAGCTGCTTTCATGAATAACAAGTAGCTATGAATCCAACACCCCCTTCCCCCATATACACATTCTGCTTTCATATGTACACATAACATGCTCAGATCTGCATGTGGTCACTCACATGCACATCTGCAAATACATAAAGGCACATGCTCATACAGTAGCTGCACACATACATGCTCACACACGTTTATGTACTCAGATATAATTATCTACACACACAGATGGACATGCACACATAAAGAGTAAGGCATGCTGAAACTCACAGATGTGATTTGTGTCTGCCAAGTGCTATGTATGGAAATCTGTAATGCACATGATTAGGTCCGACTGGGGTGGTTTATGTAATGAGCTAGACAAAAGCAGTCCACTGCATTAGTACTTCAGGTATCCAATCGGTCCCGACTAGAGTAAATAAAATAATTTCTTTCTTTCTTTTGCAGTATTTGCTTATAAATGTAGAATACAGCAATCTAGATTAATGTCAACAATGCAGTGAGTATAGAAAACAAATCTGAATTCCATGTTTAGTACAACATAAGTAAGAAATGCATCATAAATAGTTATGAGATTAATATGCAATTGTTTTAGGATTTTGGTGAGAGAATTCATGAACCTGTGATTTATTGTACTGAAGAAGAATTAAGAACCTTATATGATTAAGACAGGAAGGACCCACTTACAGGTGCAATTTACATCTCATTCTCATTCTTCTTCTTCTTCTTCTTCTTCTCATTCTTGAATATGTTTCTTTGCATAGCAATTTCCAGTGTGTAACATTAGAAGGACCTATTGCCAGAAATAGAATATAATATCCATAGTGTATATCACATGAAAATAAGAATGTTTGTTTTTTCATTACCGTAGAATGAGCCATTTTAACTACAAAGGGAGCAGGTCCTCTTCCATGGAGGTAATCATGTTGAAGTCAGTCACCCAGATGTACAGTTGTTACCTTGTTATTCTTCTGTTGGTGTTATGGCAGGTGGCAACCTGTGTTAAATGTTAAATGGTAAATGGACCTTTGCTTGTATAGCACCTTTCTAGTCTTCCGACCACTCAAAGCGCTTTTACCATACATGCTTATATATATCTTGTGACTGCTGTTTACATTCCCCCAGAAGCAAATTCCAAACATTCACTGCAGAATTGTGTCCTGGGTGTATAAATGCATGATGCATGTATGTATGAATATATGTATACTGTCACTAACAGAATAAAGGTTTATTTCATATTATGTTATCTGAACCTAAAGGGCCATTGTGTAGGATTTTGTGTCTAGGAGAAACTATTGGCTGCAAAACTTTCTCAAGAGAGAAGAAAATAAAAACAAGGTCCCCAACAACAACGCTTGTTAAATCCACAGAACCTCTTCATTGCTTCTCTCAACCATTGGTTAGAATTCGCCAGGAATCGAAGACAGACCAATTCGGGCACAGATCGCTGAGTTTGAAATTCCACCGCTTCAACCAAACAGAACGGTCACATGGGCAAATGTGGCCGACCAATGACAGTTTGTGTATGCTGTTAACAGGCTGAACTGGCCAATAGCAGGTTCAGGGGGTAGTTCTTTTCCTGTTGACGTCAGTAGCTATCTGAGCACCGTTCTGGTGCCAGGAACTGGGGAGTAAAGTAGACTGAGAAGGAGGAAACCTGGAGGCAATAATAGATTGCTACAAAACAACAGGAATCATATTGGATATATATTTATTCGCTTAGCTCACGTTATGTCCATAAAGACAGAGCAGTGAGAGCGGACGTTTTACAGATATGTTGTTTAGTCGATGTACAGCGAGATAGCGAGCTGCTGGATTCGCTCATCGAAGTTTAGGCTGAAAAAGTTACAGCGGCTCGGCTAGCCATTAACGTTATCATTAGAGCTGCCTTCTACGTGTGACACAGCCCTACAGAACGAAGTCAGACAACATGGTGTCCTGGATCATTTCGAGAAGCGTTGTGTAAGTACAAAGACTACTAAGAGTAATGAAAGTGAACTAAAATGCTATTTTTACCTCACGGAAGGCAACTGATGCGATTAAGCTTTGTTCGCTTGCGTGGCTACGTGTTACGGTCCTTTGGCTAATATGACCTTAGTTCATTAAGAAAAAAAAAAAGCTTTCGATTTGAAACTGTCAACAAGAAACGACATAATTTAGTTAACCAAGTAATTCCCAGACGCCACAAACACATTTATTTTAGAGGATAAATAGTCCACCGCCCCCCCCGTGTGCTATTGTGTCTCAAGCTAATGCTAACATGTTGTCTATGAATCGTGGCCATGGACGCTGCTGGTGAGTCAACCTTTACATTATGGAACTTTTGTTAAGTAACAAAGAGGTGTAACTTTTCAAGCCTCGACACGTTCACCTGTTAAGGAGTGTCAGGTACAGCTGTTATCTTGAAGATATTTTTATCCAGCCCTGCCCAGTTTAACTTGGCAACCATGACATTGTTAGCACACAGGAAGACAGCCCTCCTCAGATGCATTGGTGGTTCTGCATGACTTTGTTTGGTTTCTGGATCCTGAGTCATCCAATGTCATGCTCCTAAAATTCCATGTGATTAAAGAAGAAGTCAGAGATTTAGATTTAAAATTCTGGATGTGTTCATTTGCCCATTTCTTACCGGATGGGGGTAAAAATGCACATCACAGGATGCCTTTTTGTCATTCTCTCCTTGTATCTCCTTCTGCTGTCTTTTCCTGTCTGTATACATCCAGGAGCAGTAGTTATGTAACTTGGTGTGATGAAGGATAGGAATGTAGAGGAAAAAATAGAAGGGAGTGGTGGAAAAATACAAAATGCCTCTCCTTTTTCTCGATTGCAACCTAATCTAACAAGCCCTTTGTTGTGATCACATATCAGTAAAGTCAATATCTGGCTCAAAGTAAGCAGATGCTCATTTTAGGAATATTTCATGTTTGTGGGCCTTCATCTCGTAACCCAACCATAACTGTGTTAATATTGCTTCTGTGGCATTTTCCATAATGCAGTTGAACACCAGAATGTACCACAATGCATTTTGGAATATAGGTCTATACTAGAGATGGGGGAATAAAATCATGTTTGCTGACCTTTTTTTGTTTAAAAACAATGTTTTGGTGGCTTTTATTGCCTTTTATCAATAGAGCTGAGAATGACAGGAGGGGGATAGAGAGGGGTAGAGAGGGGTAGGCATGCAGCAAGGGGCCGCAGGTTGGATACGAATCCTGAACCATATGGCGCCAGCTCTACAGGTGAGCCGTCTGAGCGCACCATTTGCTGCCTTTAAAAGATGTAACTGACTTGCAGTGTCATTACCAGTGAATCAGCGGAGACGGTGTGAATGAACGTAACCATGTTAATTCTACAACGTAGTTTAGAATTTGTAGATTCAAATGAACGATGTGTTAGCTCTCATTTCTTTAAAATGTATATTTAGGCCAACCTAAACATTATTATTTATTATTATTATTATTATTATTATTAATTCCACATGGCCTAATACCTAAAAGATCTTATTTTTAAATACAAAGTTGGGAAATTATTGGTTATCTTATTGGTATTGGCCAAAGCAGGTAATTATAGCTTCTTTTTACTAAAAATAAATCCATATTTTGAATCCCTCTCTGGAAATATAATGTTCTCTCTCTTAGTTTAGATCTTGTATTTTTGGCAAGATTTCTATGCCTGTGTTGGGAGTGTTCATTTATTTTCATGAGTGGCTTCTTGGGCAGTAGCTACTGCTACGTTGTAGGGGGTAAAGTGGGGTGCTTTAAGCCTGTAACTCATACTTATATATGTTGCATATACATATGTTGGAATTATGCAATGACAAGTTCAGAATTTTGAGAAAGACCCCAAGAATGAGGACCTTTATGGTGATTACTATCACATTGCACAGCAGTGTTCTTATTCTGAAACACGTTGAAGCTCAAATAAAGAAGCACTACCATGAGCTCCTGTACGGGTTGATACAGTAGCTCTGTTGCGCACAATGTTCAACTCTGGTATTGTTGTAAGGATGCATTTATTGTAGGGCTGTGGTATTTGAGGTGCACATGTGAGTGGAAAGATATATTGACTTTTTAAAGCACATTGGCTGTATTGTCTGAAGGTGGAATGTTGTGTACATGTGGCATCTGGCTGCTGCAGTCTTCATGTACCTCTCAGCAGAGTGAAGAACAAGCCCTTCAGGATCAGTAAGGTGCATGGTGTGCTTCCATTGCCTGAGGCACAGAAAAAAACTTGCCTTTTTAAAAGACCTTAAAACACATTCTTATTTGTTAACTATTAGTGATTAGTTAGAAAAAGTTTGGTTATTTCTAGAGATGCGCTGATACCAGGGTCAGGTATTGGGGCTGATACTGTGCTAATGTTCTCGTAATTATAACCATCTAAAATAGTCCGATACGGCGCTTGATAAAGTCACTGTGGCTTGATTGACAGGTCGCCACAGACTTCAATCGCTCGGGGCTCAAATGTACAGTGCAGTAGATAGAGTCACTGTAGCTTGATTGACAGGTAGCCCCTTCCTAAAGCATAAACTGCTTCATCGTCTATTTTCCTCTAAATAGGATCGGAAGTTACACCTTTAAATGAACATCATGCTGTGTTGAAAAGGACTTGAATAAGAAAGAAGACTCATAAGAAAAATGTTTAATGAGGTAACAGTCGGGTGGGAAACTTATTTTGCCATTATTTCTGATGGAACTGGGCTTTCTATATCCAGTGAAGTTTCCCTCTGCTGGCTGCTGGAAAAAATGCAGGCTTACTCTGCACTTGATTGCTTCTTCCTTAAGGTTTGACCCGTCTGTGACCTTAAAAGTTGTATTTTGTGGGC